>OZ010597.1:5540927-5690927 GCA_963932145.1 Acanthosepion lycidas
AAAATATATCTTATGAAAAGAAGGATGGGAGAGAAAGAGGAAACAAAAAGTTGTTGAGGGTAAGTGTTCACTGGCTAAAGCTAATAATGAAAGCTGCTATTTTTCAAGGTGGAAATATCTTGGAGAAAGTAGGGAGCAGATAAACAAGAGGACAAAATGATATTTGAAAGTGAATCTTTCAAACAAACACCCAATTAATGAATTTACAGTACCAACTGATATGGAAAATTCAATTTCTGAAAGGAAAATATTTGGTTTTCTAATCAGTTTAACCAGTGGAAAGTTTAGTTAATTTTAGCATTTCTTTGGTAATAAACAAGACCACTGTGAAAAAAAAAACTTATACATATTCGCTTTTCCATATATATATATATATATATATATATATATATATATAGTGTGTGTATGTATGTATGTATGTGCAAGAATGTCTATCTTAAAAAGATATATTATCTCACCACACTACCTCAGTTTAACTTTTCAGATCTTCAAGCTGCGTTAATTATTATTATTATATCTCATGCCACTTTGTACTATATATATAGATATATATATTGGTCTGGTTATTACTCATGGCATACGTCCTGGGTATGGCGATAAAGTACATCCGCGTCCCGGGTATGACGATAAACTACATCCAACAGTAAGGCCACAGATAAAGGTTTTTGAAACAATAATGTTGCCAGCTATCCGTTTTTGAAACCATAATGCTGCCAGCTATACGTTTTTGAAACCATAATGCTGCCAGCTATACGTTTTTGAAACAATGTTGCCAGCTATACGCTTTTTGTAAAAAATAATGTTGCCAGCTATACGTTTTAAAACCATAATGTTGCCAGCTATACGTTTTTGAAACAATGTTGCCAGCTATACGTTTTTGAAACAATGTTGCCAGCTATACGTTTTTGAAACAATGTTGCCAGCTATACGTTTTTGAAACAATGTTGCCAGCTATACGTTTTTGAAACAATGTTGCCAGCTATACGTTTTTGAAACAATGTTGCCAGCTATACGTTTTTGAAACAATGTTGCCAGCTATACGTTTTTGAAACAATGTTGTCAGCTATACGTTTTTTATAAAAAAAAAAAAAAAAATGTTGCCAGCTGTACGTTTTTCAAGCAATAATGTTGCCAGCTGTGCATTTTTGAAGCAATAATGTTGCCAGCAGTGCGTTTTTGAAGCAATAATGTTGCCAGCTGTACGTTTTTGAAGCAATAATGTTGCCAGCTGTACGTTTTAGAAACAATGGTGTTGCCAACTATGCGTTTTTGACTTTTAAAGTCACTCAAAATCATTTCCGGCATAAAATGACCACTAAGGTTGAGATGCCGTTAAACAAAACAATCAATCAATCAATACTCATGGCATACCAAAAATAGCATGTTGTCGTACAAGATGATTAAATTCCTCTAACTTTGAAAATAAAAATAATTTCCACCACAATTTTAATTGCTGGTTTGAAAGTAATTTTTACTTAATTCTAAATTGACTGGGGAAAAAACCCTGAAGAGATTATTAACTGTTATTTACAGAGTTATTTCCCTTGACCTTTTTGAACTCTCTTTCAGTCATAATGGCATACCAATGAAAAAATGAAAAAAAAGTAATTAATCATTAAGGAAGTGACTTTATATTGAGTCTTAAATTTTTTTTTAAAAAAATGCATAAAAACTGAATTTTGGGGAATTATAAAAATTCCAAATAAGCAACCATCATTGTAAGCCAAATGCAAATTTGAAGTATTTCTTAAAAGAATATTGTTGATTACAAGGATGAAGAAATGCATTCAAAACTTGAGATGATTGAAAAAGAAATCCTGTCAGGAAGATTTGAGAGCAGCTTCTCCATTTTAAATGGATTTTAATTATTTGAGAACTTTTCATTTTCAAAGCTTGATTTGGGCTTAAAAAGTTCGCAAATAATCAATATGTAATCTGGTTTTTATTTGGGATTGTTTTTGCTTTTTTTTAAAATTAAGAGAAAATTTAAATCAATAATTGACAAAGAAAAATTTTCTTTTCTGTAATAGAAGTGACAGTGACTTACCAGGAGCAAAGTGAATTTGCTGCCTCGCATGTCGAACCATTCTGAGAGTCGGTCGCGTGTGCGTACGCCTACTGCCATTTTTATGCAGCAGACTTATTTGCATAAGAGAACAACGCTACCATTAAAAACCAGGTGAGTGGACGTGGGAGAGCACGGCTCTCATTGGCTTCGGCGAGACGAGATGTATTGTTGACAGAAAGCGACAGCAATTTCTGGGCATCCAGAGAAACTTCAGAATCGGATCTCTGAATATCCAGTATCCAGCGTGATGAGAGAGGAGTACGAGCATGAATTACAAACATGGATGGACAATGGTTGGTTGGTGCCGTACAGTAACAAGGAGTTTGGCCCGCCCAAGGGACTGATACCACTGATGGCCGTGCTGCAGACCAACAAGCATAAGGTGCGTCCGGTGATGGACTATCGGGAACTGAATACCTACGTTGAAACATTCACAGGTGTCGCGGATGTTTGCGCAGAAAAACTGCGAGACTGGAGACAGCAGGGTGCGAACGTGTCCATTCTGGACCTCAGGAAAGCATATCTACAGATCCGTGTTGAAAAATCCCTGTGGTCATATCAAACAGTTATGTTTAAAGGGAAGCGATATTGCTTGACCAGGCTGGGGTTCGGCCTGAATGTGGCGCCCCTGATAATGCGAGCTGTGCTCAAGGCTGTGTTAGCACAGAATGAAACTATAAATAGAGCAACATTGGCATATATTGACGATATATATATATCAACAAGGATGTGGCCTTGGCGGAATCTGTGAGGAAACATCTCGAGCTCTACAGACTGACGAGCAAGGATCCAGAGAAGTTACAGGACGAAGCCAGAGTGCTGGGGCTAGAAGTATGGAAGGAACAGGGTCGACTGCGATGGCGACGAGGAAGTAGAATGGTAAACGGCCCTATAACTATGACACGGAGAGGTATTTTCTCCATGTCTGGCTGGCTGGTGGGACACTTCCCCGTGTGTGGATGGTTGCGAGTGGCGACAGGCGTCATCAAACGTCGAGCCACTGCCGTAATGCAAAACTGGGACGACAAAATTTGTGATGCTCCCCTGGAACGTATGATAATGAACACCCTCGCCCGGGCTCAGCAACTGGATCCTGCACAGGGAGAATGGCGTGTGAATACAAAGGAGCTAGACGTGTGGGTGGACGCGAGTTCGCTGGTTGTAGGAGTAGTGCTCGAGGCTAAGGGAGCCATCATCGAGGACGCATGCTGGCTACGGCCGATAAAAAACACCCAGCATATCAATGTGGCTGAACTGGATGCTGTGTTGAAGGGAATCAACCTCGCGCTAAAATAGCAGGCTACGGTATTACACGTGAACAGACTCCCTCTGTGTGTACCATTGGGTGACTAATGCCCTTACAGGAAAGTCTCGGCTGAACACCAAGGCCGCTAGCGAGATGCCCATAAGGCGACGACTTGAAACTCTAACTTCTCTTGTGAAAGAGTATAACCTTTTGGTTCACATAGCGCTAGTTAGATCCGACCAGAACCCAGCTGACTTGCTGACTAGAGTTCCCCAGAGGTGGTTCAACAATGTGAATGATCTTGAACATGTTCAACCAGTATGTGCTTTTGCCATAGGAAACTCGAGCCCTGCTCAGTTAACTGAGATTCATCGACACAGCGGGCACCCTGGAGTTAAACGGACACTATATTTCGCCCGTAGGATCAACCCGTCCATGTTGAAAGCAGCAGTGAGGTCGGTCGTTCGGAGTTGTGAACAGTGTCAGTCAATAGATCCAGCTTCTGTGCGATGGCAGAAGGGAGAGCTCAGTGTGTGTGAAACTTGGAGCCGTCTGGGAATGGACATCACACACTATAACGGTCGCCATCTTTTGACTCTGATCGATTGCGGCCCCACACGGTTTTCAATCTGGCAGACGCTAGTTCGGCAAGACGCTGCACACATAATCTGGCAATTGGAGTCAGCGTTTTTCGAACATGGTGCCCCAGTGGAGATCCTGGCTGATAATGACACTGCATTCCACAGTCAGCAATTCAAACAACTCACAGAAGAATGGGGCGTCCGATTCCAACCGCGCTGTGCATACAAACCATCTGGAAATGGTATTGTAGAGAGGTGTCATCGGACAATCAAACAGATTGCTGCACGAAAGAGCTGCTCTATTATGGAGGCCATGTATTGGTATAACATCACACCCAGGGATGATGTGTCTGCCTCTTCTGCGCCCGCCAATCTGCTGCATTTGTACAAAATTCGAATAAAAGGAATTGACACTGTGCCTTCGCCTAACCAAGCGACTTCGACTTGGTATAAAGGAGACGCGGTTTGGGTAAAAAATCCGCACGGACACTGCACGTCAAAGTTTGTGAAAGGTCGTGTCACGGAGATAAACAGTCCACAGTTGGTAGTCATCGATGGGCTACTGCGGCACGTGGGAGATGTACGTCCACGGCTCACTTGACTGTTACCAGCAGGTGATGGCGGTGACACGTCAGGGAGTCATGAATGGCAAGAACCAAGCTCCAGTGCAAGCAGCAGCGACACCTCATCTGAAAGCGAGAAAGAGGTAGACTTGATCCTTATTGATCCCCCGGAATATGATTCAGACCAGGACACATCTGACGATTCAGCCGGGGAGGAAGACATGGTTATACCACCGCGAAGGAGTGCAAGGGTGAAACGACCAGTCTCTCACTGTCACTTATGTGATCATACGATCAGGGGGGAGTGTAATAGAAGTGACAGTGACTTACCAGGAGCAAAGCGAATTCGCTGCCTCGCATGTCGAACCATTCTCTGAGAGTCGGTCGCGCGTGTGTACGCCTACTGCCATTTTTATGCAGCAGACTTATTTGCATAAGAGAACAACGCTACCATTAAAAACCAGGCGAGTGGATGTGGGAGAGCACGGCTCTCATAGGCTTTGGCGAGATGAATTGCTGACAGAAAGCGACAGCAATTTCTGGGCATCTGACATTTTCTTTAAGGAGAATCTTGAGATTTTTCTTACAGACAAAACAAATTTTATTCATGTTTTTCAGGAGGGAGAGAGACAGACAGACAGAGTGAAAAGCAGAAGTAAACTGAAAAAGAAAGAGTGGTAGACCAACATCGATAGAATGTGAGAGACAGGAGTAGGTAGAGAGAGCCTGAAGAGAGATGAGAGAGAGAGTGAAAGAAGTAGAGAGAGTGAGAGAGTGAAAGAAGTAGAGAGAGTGAGAGAGTGAAAGAAGTAGAGAGAGTGAGAGAGTGAAAGAAGTAGAGAGAGTGAGAGAAGTAGAGAGAGTGAAAGAAGTAGAGAGAGTGAAAGAAGTAGAGAGAGTGAAAGAAGTAGAGAGAGTGAAAGAAGTAGAGAGAGTGAAAGAAGTAGAGAGAGTGAAAGAAGTAGAGAGAGTGAAAGAAGTAGAGAGAGTGAAAGAAGTAGAGAGAGTGAAAGAAGTAGAGAGAGTGAGAGACAGGCAGACAAAATTGTTTGTGAGGAAGGAAGAGTATGTAAAAAATAAGTGTGAGAGAAAGTGAAAGAGATATTCAACCACAGGAAAAAAGTTGCAAGAGATAAAGAGAGACTGTAAGAAAATATTTTTCTTTCATAATAAGAAATTTAATTTCACCTCCCCCAATCAAAATTATCTAAATGATAAAGCAGCTCCACAGATACAAATGCTTCTGTATTTTGGCAAAATCTCTCCCTCTTTCTAATCTTTATAGTCAAATAAGGCCAGTTTATGGGTTGAAATCCTAAAAGGGTTTTGAGATTAAATATTTGTATTGCACATTCACTTTATTCATTTATTTCATTGCTTATAAAGACAATGTCAAGGAAAATTTGGTTGTTTAATGGGAGAAAGCGTCATATATAAAATTTGGTTGTTTAATGGGAGAAAGCGTCATATATAAAATTTGGTTGTTTAATGGGAGAAAGCGTCATATATAAAAACAAACTGAAAAAAAATTGTGGATGCAAATTCCAGTTTGATTTATCCTAAACAAAAAAGTCAACCAGCAAAAAATGTTGATAAAAAACAAAACCTTAGTCTAACAACTATTCAATAATTAGCTTGATTTATTTACATGAACTTTCTTATTTTTATTTTCTTTTTTATTATAATGAAGCATTGTCAACTATTAATAATTTCTTTCATCTTAATTTTTGTTGCTTTTTATTGCAACTGACCCAAACCATCAAATGTATGGTAGTGAGTAAAACAAAGTGCAACATAGGTCGGAAAAATGAAAAGTGTCTAAAATCAAGAAGGAAATATGAGTAAAAAAATTAATGACATACTTATTTTTTATTTTCCCAAACTTAAATGTCAGCAACTTTATGCTAATTTTATTGGTAGTGGTGAGTTTATAATCCTATTTATAATTTAAAAATTGGATATATGTAAATTCTTTCTGAGAAATATCACTTTTTTTTTTTCTTTAAAAGAAAACATACTAAAAAAAAAAAAAAAGTTAAACCAACTGGTCAGATGCATTTGAAGAAGAATGAAGAATGGACCACAGCCAAAATTATGTTTTAAAGAAAAAAATGATGAAGTCTATCTGTATAATCCATGGAATAATGACAAAACTTCAAGACTTCATCTCAGAACTTTAGACAACATTGCAAAATCTTCCTTTGACATTATATGCACTTGATGATTGATTTCTATTTTTTTTTTTTTTATCAATTTATCAACCTTTTGTGAGTTATTTAAAGTCAAAATATACTTCAGACACTTTAGAAAAGTTGGAGAATAGACCAGCTGAAATGTTCGTTCAAAACAAGAAAAAAGAATATTATAATCCATAGAGATCCATGAAATATAATGAAAAAAAAATTTATACAGAAATTTAGCCAACAATTTTTGCTGCTAATTTTATAGAAGAAAATGTTTATCTACATTTGATTCAATCGTAGTTCTATCTCCAATAGTGAGCACGGTTTTTAAAAACAATGTAAGTTATAATGTTGTGTGGATGTGTAATCAATAGTGGCAAAAAATGAGAAATTGAAGAATAGAATTTGAATTCTAATCAAATTTGTTACATTTACTTATGTGTAAATGGTCTTGGGCAAAGTATGAATCCATCTCTTCTCCTTCCTGGTATGGAATAAATAGTAAGACAGACTGGGCAACCAGTCAAGGAGAAGGACAATTCCTAAATTCAAAATCTGAAGGCTGTTTCAAAACATTGTGGCGCACTATATGCATCAGTTCTCTGTATTCATTTCTGTTCTTCACCAACTATACCTGTGATGTGCTGCCAGGAGGGCCTGACTCGACCAGCCACATCCACCACCCACACCTCTCTATGACTCCTGCTCACAACTTGCCGGGAGTAGGCTGGACATTCACAACCATCTCTGCCACCCACATCAGAGAGGAGAAAGGGAAGGAGAGGATGACAATAACAATGTCCAGATGTGAACGTGTGATGACGACTACAATTCACTACTATAATCAAATCTATTTGTGGATACTCTGGCTGTTCAGATCAGGGAGCTGATTTGTTGGACCCTCATACACCAAGGAAAATGGTAAGTCCATCATATGCACACATGATTTTTTTTTTTTTTATAGCTTCATTATTAAAAAAAAATTTTTCAATTACACTTAACCCAACACTGTTCCAGATTTGACATCAAAATTGTGTTAACATTATTTATCCACCCTCATGTTTATTAATTTTTGTATATCTAACAAAAAAAAAGAAAGATTTATTTGGAATCAATTACATCATATTGGACCAAAATATATGGCCATTGTGAACCACAATCATTAAAAATGTCATAACTCAAGTCACACATTTTATTTATTAATGTAAGCACCATTAGAATTTTCATAATGTTGCCAAAGATCCAGTAATTAATTTATTTCATCACAATAAAAGCTGAGGTTATCAGAGTCAATAACTACTGGTTTGACACTGAGGCCATGAGGTGGTTAAATGTTGATTCTGAGCAGAAAAAGGGTAAGCCCAAAATGGAATACAGGTTGGAAGATAGAGAGTGGAGACATTTTCCTTGGTGGAAATGGGACCGTCTGGATTTCCTCTCTCCTAAAGTTTATTTTTCTTATCTATCAAGAATCTGGCATGTGGACAAAAACAGATTTTAGAGAACAATTTTATCTCTTTGAGAATTTAGGCAAGCAAATATATTTTTGTTGATGAAAACAAATTGGGAAATGTAAACACGGAACGAACCCACTGTGATGGTCGAAGTTATGAAAATCAATCCTGTCATGACAAGCAGGTGATCTGGTTTGTGTTTTCACTAAAACAGTGATCAGCCCACAGATGGAGAAGGATTTTATCTCTTCTTTGGGAGTTTAGGCAAACAAATATATTTTCGTTGATGAAAACAAATTGGGAAATGAAAACAAGGAGTGAACCTGCTTTTGAGAATCAAAATTATGAAAATAGATCCTGTAATTGCCAAGAGGGTGATCTGGTTTGTGTTTTCCCTAGATGTGGGTAGGTTTGGGAATGGAGAGATAATTTTATCTCTGCCTTGAAGAGGCAGGGAATTAAAATTAATGATGAGAGTAAACGACACCCTTTTGCTCACACAATTTGAAAAATAGATTTGTCACAAAGAAAGTTGGGCTGGCTTGAAGATGTGCTGAGGTAGAATGCTGAGAAGGAAGGAAGAAAAGAGAGAATTTAGTGCCTGTGTGTGGAGTGGTGGTGGTGGTGCAAGATGTGAAGAGAAGCAGGTTGGAGTTAGGAGAGAAGCAATCCCTGTAACTAATCCCAAGAAAATGGATGATTCTCTAAATTTGGAAACTGATTAAGAAAGCAGAAAAAGGAAACAAAGAACCCTTATTAGAATAAATGTGAAAATTAAAGAATCAGTGAATCCCAAGAACCCACACCAGTTTTGTGCCAAAGTGCATATGTTTGGGAACTCAAGACTTGGGCTGAGAACCCCTATATTGAGTGCCTCTCAAATCCATGTAAGCTGCCGCCAGATTTACTGATTCTGAAGAACTTTGAACCCAAATTATTACGTGAGATACAGTGTCAGTATAGAGATTGATGCAAGACAGGTTAATTTTTGCTGTACTAAGACTATATAAACCAAATGAAGATTAACACCCATGAATCTTTCATTTTCTTTTTTCATTGGGAAGATATTACTTCCATAATATAACATCTACTACAGTTTAAACCAGCACTGCCATTACTATGATCATTCGATCTTCCACTGCTCTGAGATCAAGAACACAATGTGGGCAGAGTTGGTGTGGATCGAAGCAGCCAGTGACCAAAAACCAACTTGGACCCTGTGATTAAATTGTTGTTCTAAAACCATGAGGACCGGACCACTAAATATGGTTACACCACTGGGTGTAGGCAGCAGGAGGTGTTATACTGGAACACATTTGTCTGGCCCTTATAAGTGTACACCTGCATGTGTTTATATGCATCTATGGCACAGAAATAAATGGTAATCAGTAAGGGACAGCTCCAGTGAATATGAAGGGTGGTGCAAAATGTTGGTGCCTAACTGTATCATATTTTGTCTGGCAGTTTGTGAAGTATTATTGTGTCTTGTATTATTCTTCATCATTAAATTAATTATTACTCTTCATGATGATGCCAAAAAATGTTTGCCATTTTAGTTTGGATCTGATGCATCAAAAGTTACAATCTGCTCTGAGCAAGTTGTAAAAGAGTCCCTCACAGTATCACTAAATGACTGAGAAGATATTTTGGTGGTGAGGATTTTGTTTTGTTAAGGTCAAGTTTGTCAAACCAGCAAAAGCCACATATCTGATTTTGATACCGAAACCACTTTTCATGAACAATAAGCATACAATCAAGAAAAAGGATCAGTTTTAAACAAACAAGCAAATTGAAACAATCATATTACCAGGAATGGTTACCTACCTCAAGCAAACACACAAACACAGTAGAGCATATTTTGTACTTGTATATTTGCAATACTCCTTTACTCTCTCTGCTACTTTGAGTGTGACAGAAAAGCAACAAGAAGGCTAAAGAAGTAACAACAGCTTTTATAAGATAGTCTTATATATATAAAAAAAAAACAAAAAAAAAACAAAAAAAAAACACCCCAATGTTTCTTAGATTTGTTGCATGGAAGTAATGAATGTTTTTGTGAGTGAGGGGGAAAAACATCTTGGCAACAGCAGAATCTTAAAATAAGCACCATTTATAATTACAGAACAATTACCATATCTAACATCTTATTTATTTACAGGCTCTACTTTGTAGATGAGGTTTTTCTCTAATTCCTATAAGTGCCAATATTTAAGTCAAAGTTTTTTTTAAAAAAGTTTATTTTTTAGGGTAAGATGGCAGCCATTCTCACCTCATATAGTATACTGGGACAATAGAATCTTATTACTTCAACTAAAGCTTTGAGTAAGTCACACTTCTTCTTTCCTCCTTTCCTACACTCTTACAGCAATCTCATTCAATAAGCCTCTACCTTGAGTGGCCTTGTATTGAGTGAACAATAGTAAAAAGAAAAGAAGAATAAAAGTCAAGAGAGAGAAACAAGGTAAGCATAAATTAGCACATATAGAATATAAAGGGTAGTGGGTGTAAAAGAAGACATAAAAAAAAATTGAATTGAAATTAATCTTCCAATTGGGAAGGAAGGGCCTGCTTGTCTGTTTTGAAAATTAGTTATGCAAATCTTGACATTTACTGGGAAATAGACACCAATGGTGATTAGTATAGGTTGGAATTAAATTCTTCAGCCAACATAAATCACTGTCGAAACGTCCATCTCATTCTCTTTTACCTCCATCCATATCATGCCATATAGTGATTTTCTAAACATAGCTTAGATGTGGCACAAGGCTGAAAGTATGGAGCACCCAGTAAGGATCAAACTCACTATTCAGTTGTAATTGATCTAGTGAGACAAGCTTGCTAACCAATACACTATGTCAAGGTGCCAGTGGTGATTTTCTAAGCATAGCTTAGATGTGGCACAGGGCCAAAAGTATATGGGCACCAAGTAAGGATTAACCTCCCTATTCAGTCTCAGTAGGTCTAGCAAGACAAGCTTGCTAACCATTACACTATGTCAAAGTGCATCATCTTCATGCCATATATATAAGTAAACCTAAAGAGCCAGACAAACCTACCTAGGTTTCACTTACGCGTCTCGTCAGGGTGGACTGGCTAAAGAGGTAATATAATAACAGAAAATATATAGCCTACCACACAAACCATAACCATGTGACCAAAAACAAAACAAAAAAAACAGTAAAATAACAACAGCGGTGGGACTCCATATTTATTCAAAATCATAAAAAAAAAAACAAAAAAAAAAAAAAAAAAACACAAGAGAAGAAAACCAAAGCTATTGTAGTAACCAGCATTTACTATGTAAAGATTTAAGATTCAAATTTAAGAAATTATTAGGTTCTTTAAATAAAGCGATGGTTAACTTTTCCTCTATACATAAAGGACAAACCTTATTACCTGCTTTATATTTATTGCATTTCTTTAATATTTCCCATTTCAAAATGGGGTCTTTATTATAGTCATGTTTAATTTTCCATATGTAAGTAGATAACGTGGTATTAGGTTTGAATTTTTTTATTAAAACTACTAATATGGTTATAATACTGTTTTTTAAAACAGTTTTGGGGAGATCCTATATATACTTTAGGATTTTCATTAGTATTGTTAAGTCTATCCTCGTATATTTTTACCTGGTATACCACGCATTCTTGCTGGCACTTTCCCTGGAGGGGACAGGCTTTCTTATTCCTACAATTACATTTGGGAAGGTCTATACGTGGTTTATCCTTAATTTTTCTCATGTTGTATCCATTAATTAACCTAGCCACATTGGACATACAACTATAGCTTATTTTAACGTAGTTTTTGTTAAATATTTATATAATGCACTAGTTTGTGGGAAATTTTGTTTGAGAAGTCTAAAGAATACTTTGCCTATGTTAGTTTTCACCATAGAATTATATGGTGGTGGTGGTGGGGGGGGGTTAAACCATAATATATTTCTACTTCTAGTTTTGTGTTTATTTTGCATTCTATGGTCATCATCTATATTAATATATTCTAGCTTTTCATTAAAGCCTGTTCGGAGATTATTTTATTTGCATTAAAAATATTCCTATTCAATTAATTTGTGGACAGTCTATGATTAATGCCTTTAGTTATCTGCTTCAAGATATGTGCTGGGTGATTAGAACCTACATTTATGTATTGCAGGTACTGATTCTCCTTTCTGTATGGTGAAATAGTACCATCCCATAAATCTAATATAATATCCAGGTAACTAGTAACTTTTAGGTTTATTTCTATGTCTGGGTTTAATCCAAATTTTTTAAAAAAACCCAGTGAAGCTTTTTTTGGATTATGTCACATTTCCTAGGGTTGCTTTTGTCAACTATAATTAATCCATCGTCCCTGTACAGACCATGGTTATTATGGTCCACATGACTGTTTAAATTATTAAACCTAGGTGAAACCTAGGTAGGTTTTTCTGGCTCCTTAGGTTTACTTAGTTTGCTCTACTTAGTGTATTGAGCACTTTGCTTAGTTATTTTTACTTTACTCGTATCAAGGGTTTTTTTCTTTGGACTCTGAACTTAGATTCTAGTCGATTATTTTCGTCGAAACTACATATTCTTAATTCTTTCTTTTTTATCGTTTTTTTCCCCCTTAGGTATTGGTTTGTTCATTTACAAGCGTAAACACCTATGGTTTTGCTGGATGAGTATAGCTGCTTATATTTATAAGATTATTAATATCTTATATATATGTTATGGTCCGGTTCCTTGTGTTATGGTCCGGTTCCTTGTACCACGGTGATAGTCCAAGGTAGAACCAATAAAGAAAGAACTCAAATATGGATATAGAATAACACAGATATATTACAAACAGGAATATATACAGAGAGGTAGAAAGTGTTAGTACGAACAATCAGGTTTAGTAGTAATTGTCTGAACATGACTTTGTTTCAGACTGCCTCCGACTCGACTGTTGGACTCGCTCGCTCTGACTTCTGACGGACTTCACTCCAGACGGAACTCTCTGCTTCCTCTTGAGGCGCAGTATTTATTACGTATGGAATAGTCCATTATGTTATTATGGGTAAGGTCCTATTGACTATATATATATAGCATCATCTTCATTCTATATATATATATATATATATATATATATATAGAGAGAGAGAGAGAAAGGGGGGGGATAGAGATTTGATTTTAATGCTGAGCCTAGGATAGGGGTTGTATAGAGTGGAAGAGTAATGTATTATTCCAATACCTTTCTAACTCAGACATTTGTGTGCATGCATGTTTTTATGTTAAATATCACATGCACATGTAAGTTACACACACACACAAAATACAGACATGCACATATACTTTGAATACACACATGCAAAGTCAGATGTAGAGAG
The DNA here is from genome assembly GCA_963932145.1 of Acanthosepion lycidas. Lineage (NCBI taxonomy): Eukaryota > Metazoa > Mollusca > Cephalopoda > Sepiida > Sepiidae > Acanthosepion > Acanthosepion lycidas. Next base: position 5,554,370 of record OZ010597.1, read on the forward strand.
TGTGTGACAGACAGAATCAGAAACAGTCCAATCATTGCAGAAAGCAAGAGGATGTAAAATTACTTATATATAAAACACAAAATTAATAGACTGCTGTACTTACATAAAATAATAATAAAAGAAAAACAGAACAAAATCTTTTGTTTTGATGTCATTACTAAACAAATCCCATGCTATTTAGTGACTGATGTCTCCATTTTGACGCCATACATTAATCAGCCGAATTTTCTTGCTAAATCTGTTGCTAAATGAAAGAACAGTGGAATGATAGTAATTTGAACAGAGTTGATTTTCCTTCCATGTTTATTGATCTTCCTCCTTAATGAGAAGAGAGATCAGAAGAAAGTGGAAGAGGAAAGTGACGTAGTCAACACAATGTGGAATATTGTTGACTCAAAGAGGTAAAACTGAAGACTAAGCTAAAAATAGTCTTGCAACAGAATCACCAAAACACATTCACAAAGACACTCAATTCACCAACGCCAGCATTGGATTCACAAAAATGAAACATCATGTTTGCCCAAAGATATGACATTAGCTTTCTCTTGTTATATTTGTAAGATTTTTAGTGCTTTCTTACCGTTCCACAAATCTTTCAGACTAGTATCTTCATCCTCATTGTTTTTATCACATTTCACTTAATATTATTGGATATTTTTTTTTTTTTTTTTTAAGCATTTCACCCCAAGCAAGGCGGGAAGCCACTAGGACGCAAGGGGTTACAGAAAATTTAGAGCAAGATCAGATAGGAGTGATAGAAGAAAGGATGAGGAGGAGGGTAGTGGATAGATCAAGGCAACTGGAGATGTCGATGGACATTACACTTGAATAGCTGGAGATTATAGCTCTCAGGGAAACTGGAATAGGGAAGGGAGTTCCACAGGTGAGAGGTGCGAGACATGAAGCTATTGGAGTAGAAGAGACGGCTACATTTAGGAGTTTCGACAGTGAAGAGGGTGAGAGCGGGATGTATATATCATTCCAGATTTGTGTAACAAGTATGAAGATAAAAGCAAACAACTGGTCAATGTAAGGATCTGGATGGTAATCTTGAAGAAATCCAATAATTAAAATGTTGAATATCAAAATTTCAGACACTGAAGATGGTCTGAACACATTAACTGAAGCTTAGCAATAAAAACTGCAAAGATAAAGATATTAGTCTGAATAACACATGAAATAATGTCAACAACTTAAAATATTTATTGCTTCCCAAAATTAAATATTTTTCTATTAATAGATGTAAGGCATAAAGGATGCAAGGAAAAATAAGATTGTCTGATTTGGGGTTTTTTATGGCTTCTCAACCTTTTGCAGGTTATTTGAAACCAGAAAATATTTTTAGATTCTAAAAATTTTTGAAGATAATAATGATTTACTGATACAAGTCATACTTAATTAACCCATAGCTGAGGGGAGAAGAGGGAGATTCATACCTTCCCCAATGGCATTTGCATGTAAGTGAATATAAGAAACCCAACTGGAATCAGAACTTGGCTCTCCAATTTCAAGCTGTTGTTCATTACACCACCTGCACATCCAAGCTTACAGCAGCTAGTCTTCCCAAGTGGTCACCCAACTAAGTATTGACCAGGCTTGAAATTCCTTAATTTTGGTCATCATACAGGAACCAATGTTTCAACATCATATGGCCATAATCTAACTAAAATATAAAAATGTACAAATACTAATATTTCCAATTAAAAAAAAAATTTTATCCTAGTTTTTAAACGCAAAAAGAAAAAAAATTCCATTCTTTTTAACTTTTTAAATCTTCTTCAGCATGTTGTCGCCATTCAAGACATGAACAATCATGATCAGGACTCTCCACAACTTCCTGTCCTTTGTAGCTCTTAGTAAAAATTTGTCTTTTTCCAATCTCTCCTGATCCCTGTTCTGTCAACCATTTACACAAACTCGTTATAGGTTGGGTTATACGTTGCTTTCCTCTGCCCCTGTTGTGTGAGTGTCAAATTTTCTAAGCCCTCTTTCCCCGTTATGTGCTCTAGAAATTTTAACTGTCTCTTTCTGATTCTAAGTAGAAGTGTTCTTTTTGTTTCCATTTTCACTAAAACTTTGTTGTTGCTCACATATTCAGTCCATCTTAGTGTGAACATCCTCTTGTAGATCATATTTCTGTTGCTTCGAATCACATCTTCATCTGAGATTATCCAGTACTCTTTCCTTTGAGGGCTGCTACAAAAGTAAATGTTTCCGATTTTATTATACTGTCCCATGACATTAGAGCTGGATGTTAGTGAAAATGCATTAGAGGTTGAACCTTCCCAATAATAACTCGTACTTTTTTTTCTCTATAAATCATAACAATTTGACTTTAAAATAATCATTTGATTGCAAATGACACTACCTTTCCTGCCCCCTTCCGAAATGCTGTAAAAAAAAAATAAAAATAAAAAAAAAGAGAAATAACCAAAATGGGTCTCAAAAATGGTTCAAAACTATAAGCAAGGTTGAAATGTCTTGTAGACTAATACTTATTGAGATGCTATAGATGACCAGTAGTTGTACCAAGCCTATAATATTGTAATATTAAAAAGGTAAATGTTATGGGGAGGAGGTGTCTTAAATATCACAAAATATTGTTTCCATTAAAATGAGTCTTATATAGGTAACTCCATAGATTTGCTAAAAAAAAAAAAAAAAAAAGTAAGAAAAAAGAAAGAAAAAAGATGGAAAGGGAGAGAAAGAAAGAAAGAAAGGGAGAGAAAGAAAGAAAGAAAGGGAGAGAAAGAAAGAAAGAAAGGGAGAGAAAGAAAGAAAGAAAGGGAGAGAAAGAAAGAAAGAAAGGGAGAGAAAGAAAGAAAGAAAGGGAGAGAAAGAAAGAAAGAAAGGGAGAGAAAGAAAGAAAGAAAGGGAGAGAAAGAAAGAAAGAAAGGGAGAGAAAGAAAGAAAGAAAGAAAGGGAGAGAAAGAAAGAAAGGGAGAGAAAGAAAGAAAGAAAGAAAGGGAGAGAGAAGAAAGAAAGAAAGGAGAGAAAGAAGAAAGAAAAGAAAGAAAGAAAGAAAGAAAGGGAGAGAGAGAGAAAGAAAGAAAGAAAGAAAGAAAGAAAGAAAGGGAGAGAGAGAGAAAGAAAGAAAGAAAGGAGGAGAAGGAAGGAGAGAAAGAAAGGAAAGAAAGGGAGAGAAAGAAAGAAAGAAAGGAGAGAGAGAAAGAAAGAAAGAAAGGAAGAGAAAGAAAGAAAGAAAGAGAGAAAGAAAGAGAAAGAAAGAAAGAAAGAGAAAGAAAGAGAAAGAAAGAAAGAGAAAGAAAGAAAGAGAAAGAAAGAAAGAGAAAGAAAGAAAGAGAAAGAAAGAAAGAGAAAGAAAGAAAGAGAAAGAAAGAAAGAGAAAGAAAGAAAGAGAAAGAAAGAAAGAGAAAGAAAGAAAGAGAAAGAAAGAAAGAAGAGAAAGAAAGAAAGAAAGAAAGAAAGAGAAAGAAAGAAAGAGAAAGAAAGAAAGAAAGAAAGAGAAAGAAAGAAAGAAAGAAAGAGAAAGAAAGAAAGAAAGAAAGAGAAAGAAAGAAAGAAAGAAAGAGAAAGAAAGAAAGAAAGAAAGAGAAAGAAAGAAAGAAAGAAAGAGAAAGAAAGAAAGAAAGAAAGAGAAAGAAAGAAAGAAAGAAAGAGAAAGAAAGAAAGAAAGAAGAGAAAGAAAGAAAGAAAGAAAGAGAAAGAAAGAAAGAAAGAGAAAGAAAGAAAGAAAGAGAAAGAAAGAAAGAAAGAGAAAGAAAGAAAGAAAGAGAAAGAAAGAAAGAAAGAGAAAGAAAGAAAGAAAGAGAAAGAAAGAAAGAAAGAGAAAGAAAGAAAGAAAGAGAAAGAAAGAAAGGAAGAGAAAGAAAGAAAGGAAGAGAAAGAAAGGAAGAGAAAGAAAGGAAGAGAAAGAAAGGAAGAGAAAGAAAGGAAGAGAAAGAAAGGAAGAGAAAGAAAGGAAGAGAAAGAAAGGAAGAGAAAGAAAGGAAGAGAAAGAAAGGAAGAGAAAGAAAGGAAGAGAAAGAAAGGAAGAGAAAGAAAGGAAGAGAAAGAAAGGAAGAGAAAGAAAGGAAGAGAAAGAAAGGAAGAGAAAGAAAGGAAGAGAAAGAAAGGAAGAGAAAGAAAGAAAGGAAAAAATGGATTTTTGAATGTTTGAAATTTTAGTTAAAAATTTTGTTTTTCTTGTGTCAGATGTGGGGTTTTAGTATAGGATATTTTAGCATCATTTTGTGGTGAAAAACATTGATTTTGAAATTCTTGCAAAAATGAAATAATTGTCAGGTTTTAATGAAACTTTCAAGACTTATTCACTAATGAATAAAATTATTTAAGAAATGTTTCTTTTTTAGAAACTCGGGGTAAAAACATTTTTTTATATCTGTTAATGCTGATGTCAATACAGAACATTATCAGAAAATAAGCGCAATAACTATAGTAAATTTAAAGCCAAAGTACCTACAATTCAATAAAACATTAGATTACAGAGTAGTTAAAATTATATAAAAAAGGCGCTCGCATTATATTCCTCAATAATTTTTACAGATATGTCCACCATAGAAAAAAAATTAGATGAACTCCCGACTGTCACTCAAGCTGTCAGCACTTTAAATAAACACACACCTCCATGTTAAAAAATGCATTCTTGCAATATTTTAAACTAAAAGTAATGTTCATTTCAAATCAAATTAAATCAGCTAATATTCCTTAAATAAAGATTCAGAAAAGTATATTTTATTTTTGAAAGATTTTTTTAATAAAGAGAATTACATCGTGATGAAAGATGGTTAAAAATGTTGATAAAATCAGTGATGTTTAGTAATTTCTAAATGAAAACTCTTCCCAGTCAATTTAAATTAGTCTTAAAATACAGAAAATAATTTGCTTATTGGAAATATTAAATTTAATCTATTAACTTGAAATTAAAACTAAAAAGTTTCAAGAAAGATTTTTGATTTTTAAAAATGCATTTTAAACCTTAGGAATTGCGTTTTTATATAAGTACCTAGTGTTATATTTATCCTGAATAAATTTTTAAAGATTTTTTTGTTTTGTTTTTAGTGATATATTCAGATTTGAGAATGTGAATTTATGGTCAATCAACATTGCTATAATAGCCACAGACATACAGATGAATAAATTCTTTACTGACCATATTCCAAACATTAGACTTAAGATAATACAATTTTTTTTTTTTTTTTTTTTTTTTTTTTTAAGCGTTTCACCCCAAGCAAGACGGGGAAGCCACTAGGACGCAAGGGGTTACAGAAAAATTTGGAGCAAGATCAGATGGGAGTGACAGAAAAAAGGATGAGGAGAAGGGTAGTGGATAGATAAAGGCAACAGGAGATATAGAGGCCAGAGAGAGAGAGTACCGGGAACCGCTTCCTAAACAAGAAACAAGGTGTAAGCCTCTACTCATGTCCAAGAGAAGGGGGAAGAGTGTTGACCGGGCGGTGGTAGGAAAGCCTACCTATTCCTATTACATAACACATAGAACAACAACAAAAACAGAGGGAACGATGAGAGGGGGAGGTAGTTTGCAAAGAGTCCTGGCTGACAGTTGGATCTACCCTTTTGCAACATTAAGTTTTAACTTAGTATAAGTCCCATTGACTAATCTAAAAGGAAATTGAAGTGACGAGACACTTTCGCATCTAGCCAAAGACATTCAATTTTCCCTTTTTTTCTGATTATTCTTTCGAAACGAAAAATAAATAAAATTTAAGGATTAAAAAAAAAAAGAAAAAGAAAAAATAAAGAAAAATAAAGAATTTAAGAAAATAGAAAAAAAGATTTGGCTTAATAATGAAAACATGTCTGGGTCATGCATAGAAATTGTAATGAAGATCCCAAGTCAATGAGCAATGTGCAGGAGAGAATAGAGGCAACTAACAGAATTCTCGGTAAAGCGTCTACTTATAGAATAAGTAGAGAAGGAAATATTCATTAGATAAAAAAAAAAAAAAAAATAAACAAAAGTCTGTCAAGTCTCCTTTTTGGTAATAGCTAAAAATAATTAGCTAAAATGGTCTTAAAAACTAAAAAATATATTTTAAATAACAGAAAAAGATATGTAAAGTACAAGCAAGAAGAAAATAAGTATTTCACATTTAAAAATGAGGATAATATATATGTGTGTGTGTGTGTGTGTGTGTGTGTGTGTGTGTGTGTGTGTGTGTATATGTATATTATAAAATTACTGATTTAAAATATGGTTTCTTTGCTACACAAGAAAAAATATGGAAAAAATAAATTTCAGATTGTGTAGTGAAGAAACCATATTTTAAATCAGTTAATTTATATTTATGCTCTGTAAATTTACATTGAGCACTGTTTTGTAAAAATAAAAATATCAATAAGAACACCAGATTATATATCTTACTGTTCTTTCTTTTTATTATAATATATATATGTGTGTGTATGTGTGTAAATATGTGTTTGTATGTGTGTATATATGTGTAAATATATTTGTGTGTGTGTGCGTGAAATGGATTTTATACCCGACAGATTTTTTCTTCGTTTATTTGTTTAAATGTTATTTTTGAAATGGATACTCATATTTGAGTAGATGCTCTGTTTTTATTCATATATTAAACAGTATATTTATTTATTTACATGTCCTGAATATTCAAGAAATTTTGTTAGCAAAATATTCATCCTCTGGCAGGATTTGAATCGGTGTCCCCTAAGGGAAAATGTCACTAGATCTGACATGCCTTAGACCATCTCAGCCACATAGGACCCTCCTGATCAAACAAAACCCAAATAATGCTTTTGAAGCACACATCTTTCTCCTGATTCTCTCTCTCTCTCTCTCTCTCATATATATAATTTTGTGTATTTAGGTAGTAATCCCTCTTTTATACATGTTTCATTAATGACAACTGACAAGGTACTGCAATTAAGATTTTATCGAATGTTTCTTGGGTTCGTATATGTGTTTTAAGTGTGTAAAAACTGTCCAAAAGTTCTGCATATCCAGTCGCTTTCGGTCATACCTTACCCATTATCAATGATGATTTTTATTTTTAACAAAATATATTTTTTTTTTATGTATTGTCTAAAGTTATAGGAATATTATAATTCCCAAACACAGTCAGCACATTGTGGCCATGTTCATATTTAATGTTATTGAGTGTTTGCATTTCTTTTTTTATTATTAAGGCTTCTGTTACTTTTAATATTTTTCTTTTTTTTTGCATGTGGATGAGGCTATTATACTTGTATTTTCTACTAGTATATTTCGGATGGAGTCTGGTAGGTTTTTTCATGTGTTTAAATGAGTCCTAATGGAGCTATGGTCGTGTAGATGTAACATAAGTCATCTAGATAAGCATGTAGTAGTGTGACCAATGTAATTATTTATGAGTTTAGTTTGACCAGGAACACAGTTCCTTAAGGGGCAATTGAACTCATGAATAATGTTAGTTCATTGTAGTTTTGATTTTGTGAATGTGTCGTTATTTTTTATGATAAGGTTAGCTATTTTAAACTTTTTGTAATAGATAATTTTCTTCTTCAGATTGACTGGGTTGTGTATTTCTTTATATTTCTAAGAGAAAATTTGTTTTGCTTATTAATTTGGCTTTTGTAGAAAATGTTAATGTTATTATCTGTATATTCAGTATTGTTATTAGTTACTTTAGAAAGAAATAATCTAATCTATATATATATATATATATATATATATATGAGAGAGAGAGAAAATAAATTAAAAATTAAGAAAATAAATGAATTAAAATAACAAATGGAATTTTGACTCAATTGGATTTTGTTTAATTTTTCCTTTCTATTTTTTTCCACATTTCTCTTGATTTCTTGATGATTAAATGAGAAATTGCAAATGCTTACTGGATTCCCTCTAAGATTACAACGGACAAAAATGTTTTTTAAAAAATGTCTGTTTTATAAATGTAATGTTGCTATAATTGTACCCAGAAACATACACACACACACAACTTCAATGCAGTTGAGTACACAGTTATCTGAAATTGTAAAAGTCCATTGTTCAATGAAAATTATGTTGGCTGTGCACACTAACAGGAGAACTGTAACTTTATTAAAATCAATACACTGGCAAGGTTACTTGGCATTGTCCAGAGCTAATTGGCAATTTGCACATTAACCTTTTGCTGGATTTTTGATTGTCATGATTCCTAATTGCAAAACAGAACATAAGATATCTTAATATCTAAGAAAAAAGAATAACATTTTATATAATTCTTTTATATAGACACACACACACACACACAAATACTAGCATAGTACCCATCAACAATGGAATTACTTACATATAGATCAGTACTTCTACCAAACATCCGATTATATGTGCTTACTTATGATCAAAGTGTTGTACCTGTGTGCTCTCAGAAAAGTATTACAGATACACACATTGCATTCCATATTGGTTATTTAGTATATACTTTTAATATTCAAAAATATAAATTATTATGTAATAATATATTGTTAATAATATATATAAGTTATTTTTTATTTGGATTACTGTAAATTAGGAAAATTAATGACAAAGTAAAAAATTTTGTTGGCTGACATGTCTATATCATTTAGAACTTTATAGAACTAAAGTGGTATTTATGTTGATGTAACTACATATGTGCACGGAAACATCGTTTTAATTCAATTAACTTCTTAAAAGGTAGGTAATTCATGAAAATCCAATAGTTTTTAAAAAATATATCATTTTCTTTAGAAGTAAAAAGGAAAAAGGGATTTGTTTTTTTTCTTTTTAACTTTTTCGTAAAAAGGAAGAATCCTTGAAAAAAAAAAAAAAAAAATCCAAGTTCTAATATTAAAAAATATATATCACACACTGATTTTTCAAAAATATACACATAAAAAATGATTTTTTTTTGTAACTCAAGATATCAGCAAATAAAATATCAAAAAAAAAAAAAAAAAAAAATCTAAGTTATCCTATAATCTGCAAATTAATCCAGTTAATGCCAGGTACCCTTAGCAGTTGAAAATAAAATTCAAATGGTTACAAAATAATTATATACTTTATATTGATACTATTTTTAATAAAAAGACCTAAATGAGAACAAATACCAATTGGCTAGACATTTGCTAAAAAAAGCAGGGGGAATACAAAGAGTACATATCCCTTGTGGTGTAGCCTCACTTTGCCAGAAATTAATTTCCTTTTCTTTCTTCAGCTTTAAAAGAAAAGGAAAAGCTTTCAAAAACCTTTAAATAAAGAATTTTTTATTCAAAACTTTATATATATATATATATATATATATATATATATATATATATATTCAAGTACCATACATATAAAAATGTGTGTGTGTGTATCTGTGAAGGAACAAAATGAATAAAAAAAAACAAGAGGGAAAACTATTCTTAGTTGACATGTTTAGTCCTCTGAGGGACTTTATCAAGGCAAATACATTACACCTTGATAAAGTCCCTCAGATAATGAAATGTGTCAGACAAAAATAGTTTTTCCTTGTGTATATATTTGTGTTGGACTATAAAATTACTTTTTATGCATTATTAAAAAATTAAAAAAAGAAAAAGAAAAAAAGGTAAATATCAGTTCTGTTTGCAAACTAAAGTCCAGATCTTGAAGGTTTAAGACAAAATCAGGAAAGTCGGACTTTGTAGAAGAAAGAGTAAGTGCCTATAAAGGAATATTAATAAATAAGAAACAAGACAAAAGTAAATTCTCTTCTAAAATTGTGACTCTCCATTTATAAGGTATTATAAATAGGAGAGAGTGGGTCATTGAAATAAAGTCACAGTTGAGGCTACATCAAAGGTCAATTGTAGAAAGAAAGTTTTGAATATGGATTTCTACTGGCTTAGAAAGAAGTCAACAGCAGAAATTAACTGAAACCCAAACTGGAATAATCATTTAAGAAAAGTGATGGAAGAGTATGAATCCATTTGCAATGCTATTTCATTGTGATATACAAGCTTATAATAGAACATAGAATAAATTAAAGACCAATTTACAAAGATGTTATTTTTTTAGGGTTGTTGACAAGTGTTTTCGGGACTATAAAAGCAACAAAGGGACATAATCACTCTTTCTTTCCTCATTTTTTTGCTCCAGGATGTCATAGCTATGGGACTTTTCCCTTCTGGGGAGTGCCTACCTGAGTAACAGACTTCCTAATTTCACGTCACCGAGTAGTGCCTCTCCCTTAAACACACACACACACACACTATAGCTAAGTACATAAAATTAATTTCTTTCTCTTATTTTGTGAGCCACGTTTTTCTTTATATAAATATGTATAAAATTCCAGGTGCTGAACACCTTTCTTTTGAAAATGTTGAATTTATTTATTTTGAAAGTCATCAGCAACAATTTGCAACTCCTTCAGCTACAAATAGGTGACCAACAGCAATGTCCTCCATTACAAATATGTAGTACCTATTGCCTGTAATAATATTGCAGTAATTAAACAAAAATAACATAACATTCCCCACCTGTGCATAATGTTTCCACAATTTTGGTTTTTGATTTGTATATAAAATTTCTCACAATGCATCCAAATAAATATACTGCTCCATTAGAATCTGCCTCATAGCCAAAATAGTTGTATTTTTTTTTTTTTAAATGGCAACAGATTAATATTCAAAGCCCAAGTATAAAAAAAAAAAAAAAAAATTCACATGATGATTTTCTAGTTAATCAAACCTTCCCTATATGGAAAACAGATGTAACACATTCTAACTTCCCTCTATACCTTCTCAACACCTGTGCTTTAATAAGCTAAGAGTAAGATTGATAGGCCACAAATTCCAGACCCACACAATAATTGAGGTCTTGGTGTCAAGGACAGACAACCAAAGAGACCTAACTCATCTTAATAACACTCCATTTCATATTTCCCTAATCACTAAAAATATTTACTTTATTCATGCAGAAAATCACTCCAGTCAATGATTGGTAGAGTAGTGGTAAAATTAGTAGGTAGAAACATAAAAATAAAAATCTTGTCTACATATATTGTTAAAATACAAATGTCTTTACTAAGTCAGTTTTCCTTAAAACCAACATTTGTTAAAGAGCACTTATGTCTAACATCAGAAAGCGGCAGCTGAAATTTCAAGGGCACATAATAAAGAAAGTGGGTTCAGAAAATTTGACACTGACAAGACATATTAAAAGTGAAATGCAGCAAATAACCTAAGAAGCTTGTATGTATATGGTTGGCAGAGCAGGGATTAGGAGAGTGAAAAGACAAAATTTACTAAGAGCTACAAAAGAGAGGAAATTGTGGAGAGCCATGATTGTCCATATCTTGATGGGACACAGTTCATAAAAGAAGGAGCTTGGGTAAATGGTTGGTAGAACAGGGATTAAGAGAGATTGTGAAAAGACAAAATTTACTAAGAGCTGCAAAGGACAGGAAATTGTGGAGAGCCATGATCACCCACATACTGAAGAGATATAGTACAGAGAATAATTGTTATAAATTGTGTATAACACTTGTAGTTCTGTTTAATAATACTGTATGGAAACGATGGAACCAAAGATTGAGTGAAGAACAGGTTTAATGACAAGAGAGACATAGTTTAATAATACAGTAACATAGAATACTGTAGTTCAGTATAGCAATGTGTAAGACTCAAATGCTATACCTTGCTACCCACTTAGCAATGACTATTCTTATGAGAATACATTCTACTCAAAGTGGATGGATGAGTCCATGTTCAACAATTAGCATAGAGAAGGTTGGTCATCTTTCTACACAACAAGAATCATAAGTGAAAAAAAAAAATGTTGACATTTCATAAATCCTACCCAAGATATTATGTTATATGACCAGCTAGTAAATAAGAAGTACAGAGTTTATCCAGAACACCTAAAGTCATTCTGAATAGTCAGGAGGTGGTTGTAGGGTGTAACTTGGCAATCAATCAGAAGGCATCTTAATACACATGCATAAACAGACTCTCCTGTTAAGTTACTTAGTCAGCAGTCAAACACCACTGTGTGAGTTTGTCTACTGTGTGACTATCATTTTCACAATGGCTGAGTAAATTCTTCATATCTTATGTAAGGTTTGTTAGCAGATCTCTGAATCATACCCAGGTTTGTTTGCCACATCCTCAAGGTTTGGTTCCTTGCTATTTCTAACTTTTTCTAAAGTCAAGATTATAGTTGAAATGTTATGAACCAGATTAAGGAGACAAGGCAGTTGATGGTGATCCTGAAAGAGGGCATTGCAGAGTTTTTTTTTTTTAAAAAGTAGAATTCTTTAAAGTTATATTTCGCAAGAAAAACTGGATCTGAAGTTGATACATCAGGACTAATACACAGAGAAAAAGATTAAGATTATTGTCTTTGTTCACAAGAATGGGATAAGCTAGTAAAGTATTTTTTAAAAGTAAAATGGCAGCAAAGAATTCTTAAAAAACAGAATGTTACTAAAAATTCCATTAACAAATTATCAAAAAGAATAGAATATTTGTCTGATCTTAGAATCAGGTTTTAATTCTTTATATTATATATGAAAATGGCAAATTATAAGAGGTGCTTATAAGAGCATTGTGTAAAACTTTTTTATTAAAGAATTAGCTAAAACTGATTTGCTACAAATTCTATCAGTTTGATCCAGTTTCAACTGATGGAAAAATGATAGCAGTTACTAAAAATTATATAAAAAAATATATAAAAGCCAAAATATATCGGGCAATGCTATTTGAAAAGATTTTTCAGTCAGTCTTTTAAAAACATCAATCTATAAAGATTTGTGAACAAAGTAGAGCAGACTTCAAGAATGGTTTTTCTTCAATTCATTGTTTAAGAATTGAATTGGATTGAATGCAAGTCGATATTGAACCAACCTGAAAAGGGGGAATGAAGAGCTTTTTTTTTTTGCTTTTTTTCCGTAAAATGTTACTGATGAGACTTAAAGAAAGACAAAAAATACTTATAAAATGTTAGGAGAAATAAATTCACTTCTTTATGCATAAAATACTTTGAGAAAAATCTGACTTTTTTTTTCAATTCTTTCCAGGTAATTATAACATTGATAAGATAATGAATAAAAAGAAAAAAAAACAGAGAAATTAGCAATAGACAACAATATCATAGATGATGGCATCATTAGCCACAACTGGCAATAGACAACAATAATAATAGTGATGATGGCATTGATAGTCATAATTGGTAATAGACGACAATGTATGGAACTTACTCTTGGAATATAAAGGGGATGGGGATTATTTAATCTTGTGTAAGTGACAGGGTGGGTACCAGTTGTAAAGGTCAGAACAAAACTACAAAAAAAAAAAACCAAAAAAAAAAAACATTTTTTCACAAGAAAATTTGAATAATTGAAATAATTATCTTTCTTCGCTAAATAAAAAAAATTATTCAAATTTTAGTTGGAATTGTGTCCTTGAATAAAAATAAAAATCTTTGTAAAAGTGTTTTTTTTAACATTTGTTAAACCTCTTCCCAACTTATCTAATTTTATAAAATTTCAATAAATAGTAAGGGATTCCCCACTGGTTGAGAAACTCTGGTATATTTGAATTTTCAGCATCACTATTCTTGAGGCTTTGTGACCATTATTACTTAAAATTACTAATTGCTTATTTCTAGAGTTGACTGTAGTTGATTGAATCCACAGAAGGCAAAACTGTGGATAACAGGGTAGAGGTGTCACTGTAATTTTCTTTTCATGTTCTTCATTGTCTCCTTGACAACCTAGTCATAATTCTGCCCTGACAAGTTTGGAATCCTAAAATTGTAAATTGCCTCCCACTTCCATCCTGAAAACATGGGTAAAAATAAAAGTGGTTTTGATGAAAACTTATTCCAACCAATGGTTAGTCAATGTGAATCAATAGATAATAGGCAACTTTTTGTTAAAAAAGACAAGCAAAAATATTTCGTTGATTTTACAGAAAATATAGAAAGTTTTATTAATTTCTAGTAATCAAGTAATGGTGAGCATTGGAAATAAAAGAAAAAAGGGTTTAATTCCTCCAAAATGTATATATTGCTTAAAATTTGTAAGATTTATGTGGGGGTGGATATTGCTCAATATTGGGGACAGCATTTGTAGTTATAAGCAAAGTGGATATAGAAATTAACACTACTTATATTAATATACAATGAACTCTCTGATAGATGTTGATATATAAGGACCCAACAGTTTAATTTAGAATTAACCCACCAGACTACTCAATGATTTTTTTTTTAATCTAGTGGTGAAGGCTTCTGCACATGACCACTTAAGGTGTAAAACTGTCAGTACCATGCACTGTTGAATTCTATGTCCACACTGTTTTTACATGTATATACAACAATGTAAAGGATTATTACGATGATGATGTTACAGCTGATACTATGGCTAATAATAATTATTATTATTATTATTATTAGAAGTAGTAGTAGTAACAGAAGAAAGAGAAGGAGGCTAAAATAGATTTCTTTGCGTATGTCCGACATTGATAATTTAAAAAAGCATTAGCTGCTTCTCACTGATAAAGTCAAAAGAAGTTTAATGTGCTAAATCAGACAATTTTTTTTTCTTTTTATAAAAGACAATAGCATAAAAAGCCATTTGGTAGTAACGACTCAATGAAGAATTCTATAGCTTTGTTAAGGACATTTAAAACTAGATTTCTAAACAAAAAGAAGGGATTTTCTCAGAATGGATCCAAGGAAGGAAAGAGAAAGAGAGAGGTTTCCTCATCTGCAGAAGATCAGAAGTTGATAGAAGTGTGGGGATACAAACCAATTGGCTGTTGCTAAGCAACCATTTTCTGCAGAGTAAAGGACAACCAATAAGTGATGTGCAGTCCCTGGAAATAATAGTTATTTTGCTCAGTGATTTTTTTGTTCAATTTGCTCTCATTTCTTTATCTTTGATTTTCATTCATTCTTCCTGAAGCAGCAGGTGTTCATCATGAGGTAAATACCAACCTCCAAAAATAAAAGCTGCCACAACCGTAAGAGGAATATGCAAATGTCTAGGCAATTGGTCAGCTCTTTGAGATGGCTGTTTCCAGAAATACTTTGCTCCGTGGTTTTTCCAATATTTTCCGATTCATTTCCAGAATGGTATAATGTAGTTGATTTTATCTTGCCTAGCATTTCTGATAAAAATAAAATTTCTGTGGCAGGTTTGTTGAACACGATCAAAGTAGAATTGCATTTTGGTTCTAATTTAGTATCTATGTAAATCTACAACTGACTATAAAATGAAGTATTTTATACATAAGGAAGTACCTTCCTGGGTCATTTTAAAATAGACTAATTTACTTTTTATTTAAATTATAATAATAAGACATCAGAGCTGCAGATAAACCCATAAATTGATTTATATTTTACTCCTTCATATAATGTCAAATTTATTATACAAAGGATGGGGGGGCATCAATGTGTGCAGCCTAACACAGATACATTTATACCAAAAAATTTTCATTGTTTAATGCTCGATGTATGGGATTAATATTCACCATTGACAAGAAAAAAAGATTATGTTGAAAATTAAATATTTATTATCTAAACTAAATTTTTTTTTTTTTTTCAGATTAATCTGCTGAAGATTTTGGAATATTAATCTGATATTTATTTTTTAAATCATTTTACCCCCAGCAAGTTGATTGATTGATTGATTCATTTTTTATGGCTTATCAACCCTTTTGCAGGTTATTTAAAGCCAGAAAATATTTTTGGATTGTAAGAATCTTTTGTTTTTCAGATAATAATGGTTTAGTAATACAAGTCTTACTAATTAACCCATAGAAAGCAGTGGAGGGGGGATAAGAGATGAATTCATACCGTTCCAAGGGTTATTTGCATGTAAGTGAATATAAAAAAACCCAATGGATGAACACCGATATATATATATATATATATATATATATATATATATATATATATATATATATATTATTGTGTATTATTTTAATACCTATACTCAGGTGATGTGAAAAAAAAAGATCTAACACAATTTTTAAATAAAAATAGACTTAAACAAACCGATATCAGGGAAAAAAATTCAGTAAAACAAGAAGAGACCAAAGACATCCATGTTGGTCGAAAATAATCAATCAGCACTGCAATGCTTAGTCAAAAGAAAAAGCACCGGTCGAGTGCTCAATATACTAAGTAGAGATAAATCTAAAAGAAATTAGTGAGCCAGAACCTTCAGGGTACTACTACTACTAATATATATATATATATATATATATATATATATATAATTATAAGCACATGACCAAGTTAGAAAGTTTGCTTTCTGGCCATGAGAATGGCTAAAATCTCACCAGGTTCAACTCTTTAGGAAAGTGATTTCTTAATGCTATCAGTCTGGAGAGGTGCTATGAGCATATGACACCCCCGGAAAGTGCTTGAAAAGCACACCAAAGGTTGGTCCAAGCCCTATGAGTAAAACTGGTAAATGAAAATAGCACATAAAAGTAGTTAATTTGAGAACTTTTCAGCATCAATATGATAGTATTTTTTAATCATTTCACACCAAGCAAGGCAATAAAAGCCACTAAGACACACAGGATTACTGAGAGTGAAAGAAAACTGAGAAAAAATTATTAAGGAGAGAGGACAATAAAAGAACAGGATTCAAGGAGACAAAAGATGATGATTGACATTGCATTTAAATGTTTTAAGAATGTAGTTGACAAGAAAACAAGATGCCAGAAACGCAAGAGAAGAAACTATTTTCATAGAACTTACGGTTACGTCTGGCAATTTCAATAGTCAAATTATAAGATCTAGCTTCTAGTGCTTTGGCCTTTCCATATTATTTCTGGTTCAGAACTTTAGTATTTTTATTATTTTTAAAAGCATTACTTTTAACTTTGTTGTTTTTAGCATAATCCTTTGACAAATATAATTCTTTAGTTTGCCACATATTTTCTGGCATTCGAAGATGAAACATTGACAGCATTCCATCTTCAGATTACACAATGTTTAAATTTATGTAATTTAAAAAAATGCATCTACTTACATTATTTACATTGTTCAGACTGTTGTTCTCATCTTTATTGTCATATTTACAATGTTTGGCCCTGTGGATAAAAGCATTGGTTGAAGTAATCCAATGACTTGACCCAAAGAGTTGTGAGTTCAATACTTGGCCACAGCAGAGGTGAACAAAAACTTGGAGAGTTGAGTTACTAAAGTAAAATAACTGAAAAAGAGATGTCCAGAAAAGGCATGGCATGTGGAACTAGAACAATCTAGCCTGGTGAATGAAATATAACACCTGAAGAAGGCCAGAGTGTACAATGGCCAAAACGTTGTGAACATATAAAAATAAAGATGAGGACAAATAGCTTGAACAATGTAAATAGTGTAAATAGTTACAATACCTCATCTCAGAAATATAGACAAATGTTAAAAATATTATGATGAAAATACTTAAGCTAATATTGAGAATTCAAATTATAGTACCACCTCCAATACAGGGTCGAGGATAGAAGTGTAGACAGCAATTTATCTCAAAACAGAAAGTAGTAGTGTGGGGGATAAGTTTTAATGGAGAATCAAATTCTCCAATTGACTAAAATTCCTTGAAAATCAATTTTGAAACATTTCCTAACAACTTGGAACCCTATTGTTGTCTGCTGACAATGGAAAAGGGAAAATGTTTAAAAAAAAAAAAAAAAGCAAAGAAAAAAAGCAAGCATACTCATTGTGCAAATGAGATTAAAGATTGAAAAATTCAAAGAGGAAAAAAAAAACGTATTTAACACAATTGTTTTTATGTAGTAATCAAGAACTCCATTGTTTTCATGTACCAAAAACGGCTTCACAAGTTTCATTGAAAAAAAAAAAAAAAAACTATCCTTCTTTAAGTATCTAATTAAAAGTAACATTTAAAATGAAATAAGATGATCATACAAAATTAAACAAATCAATTATTTTTTAATAACTATTTATTTTGTCAGTAACATTTATATTAATTCTTGATCAATGACAATCTGTTTTGTGTCTTGAGTATGATGATAAACTACATCTGTGTCCTGGGTAAAACAATAAACTACATCCGACAGTAAGGCCTCTGATCAGGAGGTTTCAAGGAGCATAAGACCACCTCTTAATTGCTGGTGTTTCCAGGTCCACCTTGACCTGGGGTGAAAGCACCTGTTAGGGTCCCAAATATGGACAAATAGTTAAACCCTAAACTGGGATCAAAGCACTGTGAAAGTGTAAAAATAGGTTTTAATACCAGAAATGCTTTTCGTAAAAAATTATTACCAACGATAAATTTTTGAAGGAAAGAAATATTACCACCAATACATTTTTGAAAAATGTTCCTTCTTGATTTTCAATGCATTTCTATAGTAAAATCGTTAGCAGTGTATTTACATTATATCTTTAATAACCCTATTTTGTCAATAATATTTGCTATAGATTGGAGATGCTGAAATCAAGCGAGTACAAAAATTTAAATATCTGGGAAGTGTTTTAACAGAAGACGAAAAATGTGAAAATATGAAGGCATTTGGAATGGTGAAAGTTGCCTTCCAAAAGGTAAGCAAAGTATTAAGAAACAAGAAAATTTCAGTAAAAACAAAGAAAATAGTGTTGAACTGTTATGTACTAATATTCCTCCTATATGGCAGTGAATGCTGGACAGCGGTTTAAGAAACATAAGACAACAGAGATGTGGTTCTACAGAAGGACCCTGAGAATAACATGGACTGAACATCTAACAGGTAAGATTTAAGGATAATAAAAAATGAAAAAAATACTTATACTTAGATTCAGAAAGAGACAGTTGAAATTTCTCAGACACATAATGATGAAAGAAGGCTTAGAAAATCTGACACTCACATATTCATTTATCCAAATTTGCTCTTGTGTATCAACCCCAATTCTTAGTTTGTGAACTTTTTGCCTCATTACTGTTAATTTGTCTTGCATATATTATTTGCTTGCTTTATATTAGTTTTTTTTTTAAATTTTTTTTTAGCCCTGTTCTTTTTATTACTAATATCAATTCTTTTTGTTGGGCAGTTCTGGCATTTGTTTATATTTGACCATGGCCACTCACTGTACAAAATTATTGGAAAGAGTAATGTTGCATTTTGAGATCATAAAATTTGTGTAGGGTCAATGAGAATTTAAAATTCGAATCAAGAATAAGAGACAGCTTTAGGCAAAAAAAAAACAATCATTTTGAAGTGATCTTAGGAAGGCTAGTAAAATTCAGTTTAATAAAGAAAGGCTGGGAAGTTATTAAAGCAAATTATAGTGAATAGTGAGCATTAAAAAGAAATTCATTAAGTATGTCTTAGAAAAGTATATATTTAAGAAAGGTTTTTTTTTTTTTTTTTTTTTTTTCATAAAAGAGAAAGGAAATCAGGTTTCTAATTTAAAAAAGCTTTCAAAATTAAATTTTTTTTCATCTTCCCATTCCCATCTTGGAGAAAGAAAAAAAGCTCTAAAAGCTAGTGAGATAAATAGAGTGTTAATACAGAAATCAACATTGCATGGTGAATGTCAGTTTCACATCTGAAGATTGTAGCATGACACTGACAGTCACCATGCAGTGTTGATTTATATATCAACAGTTTATATCTACAAATAAACTACCTCTCTTTTTAAGCGTCCACATGAAACTTTTGGTTGCGGGAAGAAGCCACAAATGTAACGTTTTATTTATATTGTATATGGTTCTGTTTTGTATATTTTACATTGAGCATTGCCTTTATAGTGTTCCTGTTTTGCTATTATTATACAATATCTATATATATATATTGAAAAGACAGACGACCATTTTCACCGTTTGCCAAAATAGTCTATGAGGTAAAAAGATTTTTTTTGATTATACATTCAGAGTGTTCTTGTGGATAAATTTTAATATTTTTATATTACTAGGATCTACTCAGATTATATACCCACAGATTTATTTTACCATTATATATATTCAACTTTCCTGTTGAATTCAACATATGAGGGTCAAGCGGATCAGTTCCTAGGAACCAACAACCTGACAACAGCAAGAGATTTGATTATAGTGGTGAAGGTTTTGTGCAGAACCATTCACACTTTTTGACGGGACGATTACAAAGACCTGGTGCACTACATGCTACAAGCTTCCCAAATGACCCTCCGCAGGTTTTGAATTCAGAGTTGTCCTCTAGACTAGTTGCTATCCAAGACTATAAAACCCAGTCTGTCCTTATGAGTGTGTGTGAGTGAGTGTATGTATGTATGTGTTTTTCTGGTTATTGAGAATCCCCAATTTCTTATATTTCATTGTATTTTTGTAGTAAAATTATCAATAATACATTTAAATTTATGAACATTATTCTGTCAGTAATGCTTGTACTATTTCCTGACCACTAACAATCCCTTTTTTTTTTCAAAAGTTTCAATGTACAATGAAGCCAGAATGCCAAAACTTGATAAAACAAATTTCTGTAATCATTCTTTTTTTTTTTCTCCTCTCTCCAAATCAGATTCAGTTTCTCAATCCAGAAAATGTGATGCAAATTTAGCAAAAAAATATTGGAGAACAGCAAAGAATGTTTGGCACACAAGACAAAAACCTAATCAATGCTAAAATATAACAAATTCACTTTTTTTTTTTCTCTGAGCAGAATTTCCTGTGTCACTAATGTAATCATTTAACATGAATGAAAATTTCGACATAATTTAAGCAGTTTTACTCACAATATTAGGAGTTCATAGAAAACAACTCATCTAATAAAGTCCAAAGTTTGTATATGTGTTCATTTGAAATCATCATTCAAACTATGACAAAGTTTGTTTGTTTTTTTTCACACTAAATGTTTATCTAATACAATGCCAAAGAGCCACTCAAAGCAGATTTTACTGAATGTGCTTGTTGTATGAATCTAATAGAAGGAAATAATGCAGATTATGAGGATTTGTAGGATAGATAACATTTGACACTAGACTTAAAGAAGTTAAGATTGTAATTATTGGGGAAGCATTCTCTCGGCAGTCTGAGGATGCTTACCTGATCACTAAAATTTTATTATTATAGCTACCAGGAGATATCACGCCTGCCTCTTGCTCAACTAGGTTATCTCCATTTAACCAAAATCACAAACTTGCATTTTCAGATTAAAAAAAAAAAAAAAGGTTAAAAACTTTCTAATTAATTTCCAGTTTGGTCTTTTATGTTATTTAATGATAATCAATTGTTTTTTTTTATAGCTTTCATAATTAAATTTCTTAATTAATCAAATAAAGCTATTTTCTGCCTTTGAAAACGTTAACAACCTTAGCATTTAGATCACAACTTGGAATTAAGCTTTTACTATATATATATATATATAGCATATCTTTTTACTATTATATATATATATCATATCTTTTTACTATTATATATTTATATATATATATCATATCTTTTTACTATTATATATTTATATATATATAGCATATCTTTTTACTATTATATATATATATATATATATATATATATGTAAGTGATAGAAATTTCTTGAGGATTAGAATAATCATTCATAGTAATTCATTGAGTTTAGAAGAATCCTCAAAAGAATGCAGAAAACACTGGACACCCATTCCATCCTATTTGGTACTCATCAGCAGTGTGCATCCATTACGAAGGATTGAACCCGGACATTTAGAATAAAACAATGCAAGTATCTTACCACTGGACTATTGTGAATAGTGGCACTATATAAGTCTAGTCAGTTTCTTCTTTGTCACTGAGGTCCCTTGGTCCAGTGATATGACATTTGCATTGTATCACAATGGTCCGGGTTCGATTCTCAGTAGTGGATGCATCTTGGTATGTTGCAAATAGGCCAAAATGGCAGTCGAGTGCTTTCTGCATTCTGTTGAGGATTCTTCTAGACTCAGTGAATTACTATAATAATATAGCATACCATTTTCTTATATACATAGCATACTTTTTTTACTATATAATATGGCATACCTTGTTATATATATATATATATATATATATATATATATATGTGTGTGTGTGTGTGTGTGTATAAGCAGGGCTCCATCCTTGGTCATACTCTGTTTTTTAATTTTCATTAATGACCTCCCAGATGACATCAGCTCTCAATTTGGTATCTATACTGATAACACAATCATTTATTCCTGCTTTGATAGTAAGGCTGATCAGCCTGACAAGGTCACAATGGCAGCCAATGTCCAAAACGACCTCAAGTCCATCATTAACTGGAACAAAAGATGTCTTGCTAATTTTAATGTCTCCAAAACTAAACTCCTCTCCATTAATCCTCTGAGAGACCTCTCTCAGCCTTCCATCAGCATGGCTGATGCTATCCTCCAGAAAAGTGACTTGTTGCACCTTCTTGGGCTCATGTCCTCAGCTGACATGAAGTGGAAAGACTATATTGAATCCATTTCTAGGTCAGCTGGTAAGAAAGTGGGTTCACTGTGTCATGTGAGACAATTTTTCTCTCTAGAATCTATCTTACATATGTATAAGTCTACCAGTCGGCCATGCTTAGAATATTGCTGCCACATATGGCCTGGTGCCCCTGCTATTTACTTTGAGCTCCTTGATAAAATCTAAAGAAAAATCAGCAATATTATTAGTCCTGATCAGGTGGGTCAATCTCAGTCACTTTCCCGCCACCATAAGGTTGCCTTTTTATGCCTTTTCTATAAATACTTTCATGGTATTTGTACAGATGAACTCTTCACTACCTAGACCTATGAATTTAAGCACAGTACTAGACTAACGTCGAGACCTCATTGATTTACAATTGAGCTGGCTAGATGTAACTGTAAATTCTATGCTAACAGTTTCTTTTCTCACACTTCTCACTTGTGGAACTCCTTTCTGGCCCCATGATTTCTAGCCAACTTTAATTTGCAAAACTTTAAATGTCAGTTGCTATCTACTGTCCTGATTACTCTTTCCTCTTCCCACTCATTATTAATGTTTCTGTTCCGAATTCTTCCACACTCAGTAACACTTCTTGTCTTAATAACAAATGTTAAGGTGACTTTAATCTAAATTAGAGAAACATATTGCACATGTTTTACATTAAAACAAGAAAATGTCAGTTTCAGCTTCCCAGAGACCAAAGTTTATTACCCGCTGAAATTTCCTAAAAATTAACAGACCTGATTCAAAATGTATGCAAGATACACCAACCATATTACACAGATGGCCCCTATTTTATAAGCGAATCTATTGTCCTTTAGTTCAATGCACTACCAAGCTTCAGTCATGTGTGTGAAATATTTTGTTCATATTAAACAAAAGATGCAAGAGTGAAACAGCAGAGAATTATGTTTACAGTTCTGTCTTAGAAGCTGTATTTGGTTGAATGAATGACCATTGACTTAAAATCAAACAGAATATGCTCTTTTCATCATTGGAAAAATAATGGAATAAATATGGAATTAGTGCAATCAAATATTCATATGTAGCATAGCAAGGTAATGGGCAGGGGTAGGGGCAGGAGTTAATACCCAGTTGGTAGTAACTCAGAAAACAATCAACAAATTGACTTTATATTTTCTTCAAAGTCACTAATGGCAAATTTGTGCTAATATTTTAAAGAAAAACATGAATTCAATCTTCCCTGCATCCTAACACCAGTCATTTCATTGTCATTTTGTTACAGCATTTCCCAATGGTAAACAAATCCATTCTGCAGCAGTCACCTGACCTTGACATAATTGCTGCTATTTTCATTACTATTCATGACAATACCAAATATGACATCTTTTGAATATAAACTGAAGAGTCAAAAAATTAGAGACAGTATGCTTGGATGCTTTGCCCTCTGCCATTTGTCGAAATGAACACAGCTGGATGATATTTCTAGTATATAAAGAAGTAGTGTAGCTATTTCTAGTATGTAAAGAAGCAGTGTAGCTGTGACAGCCATCGAATTCATATGACTGTTGGGATCAGAGAGATGGAACACTATCTCCAAAGTGGCAAATTCTTTAGGGTTTTCTCAGATAATAGTAATAAAGAAGGTCTACTTAGAATATGGTTATTCTGGACTGTTACCAACAGTATGTAAATACTGCAGAAACCCACATGTAATTCAAGAATGAGACTGCTGATGACTGACAAGGTTGGTAACCACCCAACTTCCAGCAAATCACATCCAAATTTAATATAACTGTTGCTCAAGGCATCTGTCAATACACTATAAAGAATGCATTGCATTCCATTGGGTTTTGTAGTTGTCAAGTAATAAGGATACTATTACTAACAACAATGGCATTGGTTATAGAACATCACCATTGGGACATAGAAGGCTAATATTGGAGCCATATTTCTATCTTTTTCGAAAATATGTCAGAGTTCATGAATGGAGGAAAATGCATAAGGCTATGGATCAGGGTTGTGAGCAAAATTTTGTAAAAGCTGGTGGTAGCTTTCTAATGGCATGGGCTGTATTTTTTTGGAGTTAGCAGAAACTTCTAGTAAAATTGGAGTCTTTCTTCAAAGGTGTGGCATGTAAAACTTCTAGAAATGCCATTTGTCTCTGTGTTCACCAGATTGAAATACCATTAAGCATGTATAGGACACAATGCAGACAGACCTTAAAAAATTCCCTGCAGCCACATCCAGCAAACAATTCAGTTATGCACATCCTTAGAATATGCAACAATAGACATAGTCAGGCAACTACTTCAGCAACCTGTAGAACACTCTGCTGTATAGAAGTGAAGAGAGATGTTTCATGTTATCAGGAAAATTTCTTTAATTTTTTGGCATTCTAGTTTATGTCACGGATATATTTAACAAGCAAATTCTCATTTAGAAGTGTATATCAGATAAATCAATCTTTAGCATTTTTGCTTGTCACTTTCAAACTTGTAGAAATGAACAGACTTGTGAAAGGCTCAATATTTATTCAAGATATACTTTCCCAATGTCATCAGTTCTAAACTCTATACTGATGACAAAACTATTTACTCCTGTCTTAATAGTAAGTATAATTGGCAGTTGCTTTTGAAAATGACCTCCAATCAGTTGTTAACTGGTGTAAGAAATGATTTGAAATTTTAATGCCTCCAAAATGAAACTGATATCTTTTAATCACCATAGAGAACCATTTTTGCCTTCCATCAGCATGGCTGATGCTAACCTCCATGAGACCAACTAATTCCCCCTTCCTTTGTCTCGTGTATTCCACTGACATGTGGAATTATTATATTGAATCAATTACTATTATCTGCGCTTCTAGGAATCTTGGTTCCTGTGATATGTCAGATAGTTTTTCTCACCAGCATCCATCTTGTACATAAATCTACCATTTTTCCATGCACTGAATATTGCTACTATGTATGGTCTGGTGCTCCTGCTATATATCTCAAGATTGTTGACAAAATTGAAAGAATGGTCTATAACATTATTGGTCCTGAACTGGCATCTTGTTATAGCAGTTTCCCACCACCATAACAAGGCTTCACTCTGTCTTTTCTATAAATATTTTTATGGCTGTTTTTCTAATGAGTTCACCTCCTTGGTACCTTGACTGCATGATTTTAAGGGGTAACTAAGTTTCATTATTCTACTGTTGAATTAGCTAGATGTAACCGTAAGTTCTGTTCTAATAGTTTCTTTTATTGCACTTCTCGCCTGTGGAACTCTTTTGATTTGTTTGCCTGCCACCTAAAAATTGTCAAAAATTTAAAAGAAACGGCAATCACAGTCTCCTATCTTTCTGAAACCTGTTCTTTTATTGTTCTTTCTCCTCACTAACGTTTTCTTACTCTCTTTTACTCCCAGTAACCACTTGTGTCTTAGTGACAACACCGCCTTGCTTGGGGTGAAATAATTAAAAAAAAAAAATCTATGATAAATAAATATTTTTTCTTTTTCTAAGAAATGGGAAAAATATAAAATAAATCATTATATTCTTTCCCAATAACTTCTCACAAGAATATATTCAATGTAACTGAAATTCACTAATGATCAATCAGTTGATTTTATTTTTAAGGCATGACTTGCTCACCATTGCATTGAGTGTTGGTTGGTTTTATATCCACACTGTTTATAATTTTATATTGACAAAAGAAAAAAAAAAGAAGTTCTGTGTCACATAAATATAGAAAATTACAAACAATAAGTGATAAAAACTTGCAATGCTTGTCTTAGTGAAGTGGAGTGATTGTCTTTATTGTCTTTAAATCTTTACTCCATTATTTGAGGATGATCTATTCATTGAAATTGAATTGATTACAAATGATTAAAACATTAAAACACAATAATTCCCTTGTAACCCCGAACTACTGTTTCACAAACTTAATACAATCAATAAACTACTCAAGTGTTAAAAATTCATTTCATTCAGAACCATTTTGCGTTAAGAATCGATAGAGAAAAAGGAATCTAAAAATTGGCTCATGTTTTAGGAAAACACTGAAGCGAGATTTCTTTGTTTTAAGATGCCGCCGAAATCTTAACTTCAAATTATCTAAGGTAGATCACTCCAGGTTCCCAGGAAATAAAGGGGTCATAATAATGTCTAATGTTATTGGAAGCAAATCAGCATAACTTTCGCTCTCAACAGCCAAGAAAAAAATACATTTCATTTAAATGTTGGATTTTAAATCACAGAAGAGATTGTAAAAATGAATTTTTTTCCCCAAATCATTTACTTTGGAAAGCAGCAGTTTTTTTGTTTTTATTTCTGTTGATTTTAAAAACCGAAACGTTTATAAACGAAAAGGGGCGTTAAAAGAGACACTACTACTTAGTAACTAGTACTACTACTAAGGGATTTTAGTAGCAGGAATTGAATTTCCTTTTATACATTGGTTCATCAAAATAAATTTAAAGGCTTAAAAGAAGAAACAAAGTAAAAGTAATAATAAAAGAACGATCCCAACATACAACATTATTCAGTATTATATAATCAACCATTTTTTTTCTTCCCACAGCGGTCAATTCTTATGTAACGATCTCTGATATAAAAAAAAGGTGGAAGAACATTGTCACTGGTTCAAATAAAACCTACGAATATCAAAAGTTATTTACACATAATTGTCTGTAAAAAAAAAAAAAAAAAAAAAATTAAAGTAAATTAAAAAAGGCATGAACTCTAAAACGATTCATGCACATAAACAACATTGTGTTGTTTGTACAACATACAGACACCCACACATGAATAATTTGCCCTAAATCATTCTGACTGAATTTCTATATTGAAAGTTTAATCTTTTTTTTCTTCTCCCCGATAGTTCTCAATCCCCACTCCAAATAATAATCATTTAAAATTATGTTAAAAGAATTGTGGATGAAAAAAAAAAAAAAAAAACTAAAAGAAGTAAAAATAATCTTCATTCTTTCTTCTTGAGGGATGGAAATTGCAGGTTCGAATCTTGCTCTAGCAGCAATTCTACTGCTCTTTTAGTCTTTCTTTTTGTTCAAAAAGATTAAGAAAAACGATCATTCATACATTTTGATTATTATGAACTTAAAGAAATGTTTTTTTTTTTTTATTTAATTCAAAGAGAACTTATCACAAATTTCGTTTTCTCCAGTTTTTTTTTTTTCTTGAAAAAGAAAGTTTTCAATCATGATTGGAAACTTTCTTTTTTCAAGAGTGCAGAAGAGAGAGACCTCTGGGGAAAAAGAGCACATTGTTAAAAAAAAATAAAGAATTAAAAAAGAAAGTGTGTGTGTGTGGGGGGGGGAAGAAACATACGAACAAGTGAGAGAAGTTTAAAATATTACATTTCAGATATCGATTCGTCGATTCTTTCTTTTAGAAAGGCAGATTTCGGGTTTTCTTCTGCTGCTGCTTCTTGTACCAAGAATTTCACAACAAAGATAGTTACAGACAATAAATTTTGTTTTATTAAATTAAATATTTTAGTAAACCAAAATCATTTGTTCTTTTAGTGTCTAAGAAGGTGGAATAATAAATAAAAATAAGCAATCACGTTTTTGATTTTTTTTATAACTCTTTGCCAGATTGAAGGCAAGGAAATGTAAGGAATTTGTATACATCCTTCAACTTTTTCTTTTATTCACAGAGAGAAGAAAATAGAACGTTAAAATAAAATCCTAGTTTATTCCCGCGGAAAATAAATTACCTTAAAAAAAAAAAAAAAAAAAAAAAACTGCTCCGGGAGATGAAAATCTTTGTACAAACGAAAAAAAGCATAAAATTATTTAAAACAAAGCTTAACTAATTCATGTCCATTATTATTTACTGTCTATCACATTTTCTTTTAAAAAAATATAATTTAAACAATCGTAGTAATTAAATTATGCCATTCATTATGCATATTGTAAAACAAAAAAATGGGTGTTTAAGGGAGTAAAAATCCTTTCATTAGGATGAAGAAGAGAAGAAGCGTCATTATAATTGGATTCTTTTAAAATCTATGAGCGAACAACAGTTTTTAGGGTGTTTTATAAACCGCCAATTTAGCGCATGATTGCATTGCAAGTATTTCTCGACTTTAGTTTTTTTTCCCCTTTTTTTTTGTAAAACACGGACAACACCGGCCGCGGATTCGGCTTCGGTCCCAGTATTTTATTTATTTTTTTTTTGTAGGGGTTAACCTTAAATCGTGTTTCTCTAAATATTTAAAAAATAAAATTATATCTGGGGGCTGATCTTTTTAGGGCTCTCTATCACTCTGAGTCTGAAATAAGGAGGAGGAGTGTAATTACGGAATTAGGGAATTTTAAAAAATGGGTTATATTTACCACGTAAATAAAGATTTATAAAAATAAATTAAATCATTTTTACCCTGAAAAAAAAAAAAAAAAAAAAAAAAAAAATATGCAACTTCAGACAATGTAAGAAGAGCTTACTATAAAAGCATGCCAATTGTAATGCAAAGAGGGAAGAGATAATTTTTAGAGAGAGTATGCATGTAAAATTTAGGGTCGAAAATAAAGGCGGGGGAGGAGAGATAGCAAAGAAATTGATTGATTAGTATGAATAGTGACTAGAGAGTTAGTAGTACACATAGTCATCGAAATAAAAGAAAACTTAAAAAAAAACAAGGGATACTAAGCTGAAAAGTACATGCATCATTTATGGTACTTAAGATCCAAGTACTTAGTACATGCAATTAATGTCAAATTCGTTAATTTACACTAAAAAACTTTATTGATTAACTTATTAAGGAAAGGAAATCCCTACCCTAAAAAAAAGTAAAAACTTATTTTCAGTCAATCGCTACTATTTTTTAAAACCAAAAGTAATAAAATTAATTTTAATTTTAAAAATAGAAAACTTAATAATACTAGCTTCGTGTTTTGACCGAACAGAAAGATTTGCATATTGTTGTAAAAAATGTAAATGCACTTTACCACTGTGCATGGGAAATTGGTGTACATATCAATATCCAGATAAAAAACATGTTACTAACAATATGAGAACAGATTTTTTTAAGTGAAATAATAAATATTATAAAATAATAATAAATTTTAAAAACTCGTTTTATTTTTGCTCTCCATAAATTGAAAGATCAAAGGAGGAGGAATGTGATATATTTACTACAATTACAATCAGGATGAGGGTTCTAATCCCACAGGAGATAGTCTCTAAGTACTGCATATTTCTTGACTGGAATATTTATTTACACAATAATATTGTCTCTTTACATAATGTATTTTTAATCGTATTTTATCATGACAAGAGAATCGATAATAAAAGTTCCTTATTATTAAGAGACTGGAACACGCAGAGTAAGGAAGGACTTCCGAAAAAATATCACATGATCAATTAAAAAAATATTATCAAATGGTACGCTGGTATTTAGTTTTTAGTCTTTATTATTAAAGTTGTGAAAAATATAAAAATGAATAAGTATTTAACAATTTTCAAGACAAAAATACCACGTGCCTTTTTTTACTTACCCATAGTCTACTCAACATTGCTGAATCGAGGGCTGATTTTTTTTCTTCTTTTTTTGTTTGGTTGTTTTTGAAGAGATGGTTTACTGACCACCACAAAATAAATTCCCAGGGGTTTTTCAGGAAGAAAAAATGAAATAAAACCAGTTGTTGAGATCTTCTTTCTTTACGTATAAATTACTTGCCCGAGACGGTGGAAAAAAAAAATTAATAGATTTACGAGGGAGAGAGTACGAGAGACAATGTATGAATGAATGAATGAATGAAAAGTAGTTACAAGAAAGAAAAAAAAAAAAAATCACATTGCTGTTCTACTACGACTGCTACTACGACTGCTACTACGCCTGCTGCTGCTGCCGACGTAGCTTTTTTTTCGCATGCAAAAGGAAAAAGGCGAGAGAACAAGAGGAGATAAAGGCTGTGTGGTGCGAGAGGTCGATAGAATGAGTGAATGTATTTTGAGAATAATAGATTTAAGAAGTAGGAGAGAGAAAATGATTATTAGGGGGAGACATGCAGAGAGAGAGCGAGAGAAAGATGTAAGTATAGAGATGAAGTGGCCAAACAGAAGGAAGAGAAATAGGTAGAACAGGTCGAGATGAGGAGAAGTAAGAGAGAGATAGGAAAGGGAACGCGACAGAAAGAGAGAGATAGGAAAGGGAACGCCACAGAGAGAGGAAAGGGAACGCAACAGAGAGAGGAAAGGGAATGCAACAGAGAGAGGAAAGGGAATGCAACAGAGAGATAAAGAGTGGAAAGGGAACATGACAGAAAGAGAGGGAGAGAGAGGAAAGTGGATGCGACAGAAAGAGAGAGAAAGAAATGGAACATGACAGAAAGAGAAAGAAAGTGGAAATGATAGAAAGAGTGAGAGGAAAGAGGAAATGAGAAATGGAGAGGGAAGGAAAATGATGGTGAGGGAAGGAAAATGATGGTGAGAGACAGAGAATTGGAGTCAGTAGAAATAACACTGCCTGCAATCGATTTATTCAGGTTTACAAACTGCTCACCCCCCCCACAATAGCGGCATCCTTGATTGTAGTACTATTGTCATTAAATGGCATGAGTGGTTATAGAAATTGTAATTGTACATAAAAATCATCCATACCATTTAGATATTGGGTGTTATACAAATATAACTGTCACTCAAAATCATTTGCTGAGCATAAGAAAAAGCTTTTCTTCTAAATAAATATGCAATCACAAACTTTAACAGGCTAGGGAGTTTGGTGCTTTTGACCAAATAGCATTTAAAGCAATACTTTACCACCAAACTATAACTGCAAGTGCTTAGAATCAGAGCAGAAGGAATAATTCTCATAAGATCATGAACATAGATCATTATTAATAATAATAATAATGAAAGTATGATTATTATAATTATTATTAGTATTATTATTATCATTATATAATAATTGTTCTTGTCCCTCCCTTTGTCAGTTCGCATGACCATTATGTCCTGCCAATAGCCCATAAATAATGCACTATTCCATTTTTATTGTGTGAAAAGACAAAAGACAAAAGACTTAG
Source organism: Acanthosepion lycidas (assembly GCA_963932145.1). NCBI lineage: Eukaryota > Metazoa > Mollusca > Cephalopoda > Sepiida > Sepiidae > Acanthosepion > Acanthosepion lycidas. Next base: position 5,585,668 of record OZ010597.1, read on the forward strand.
AAATGCTACTTGGTTTCAGTAAAAAAAAAAGATAGAAGTGTTTAACATCTCCTGCAAATATCTCATAAATAATGGATAATTTCATTTTGATTCTGTCTATATTTCTGAGATGAGGTATTATGTACATTATTTGGACTATTGTCCTCATCTTTGTTGCTATATTTATCACAGTGTTTCGGCCCTTCAGTATCTGTCTATATTTCTGAGATGAGGTATTATGTACACTATTTACATTATTCGGACTATTGTCCTCATCTTTGTTGCCATATTTATTACGTTTCGGCCGTTGTACGCTCCGGCCTTCTTCAGGTGGTTGGAATGTCGAACTGAACCCTTTATTTCACTCACTGGGGTAGACTGTTCTAGTTCCACATGCCATGTTTAATGGATGTCAGTTATCTCCTGTTAATTTCCCTCTGAAAGTTCTCCACTGCCTTAGCCGTGTATTGAACTCACACTCTTTGGGTCCTGCCACTGGATCTAACCAATGCCTTTATGGCACGTGGAACTAGAACAGTCTACCCCAGTGAGCAAAATAAAGGGTTCAGTTCGACATTCCAAACACCTGAAGAAGGCCAGAGCGTACAATGGCCGAAACGTTGTAATAAATATGGCAACAAAGATGAGGACAATAGTCCGAATAATGTAAATAAGGTTCATTTTGATTGTTTCAGTGAGAAAATGAAAGAAAGTAATGGCCATTTCAGTGAAATGGAAAAAAGTTGTCAATTTAAAATCTTTTCATCTTTACACTCTTATGACCAACATTCATATTTATGATTGTTATTGTAATATTTGGTTAAAGTTGTTAAGCTCAAATATTTAACAATGTGATAGGAAAATTTCTACGGATATTTTTTTTTGTTGTAGAACTCGCCATGAGCTTCTTCTAATCTTTAACTGAAGATTTCATTTGATCCATTTGTTTAACAGCATATCAACTCCTTATGGGTCGTTTAAAGCCAAAATTTAAGTTGGTTGATTGATTGATTTTGTTTAGCAGGATATCAATTCTATGAGCTATTTAATGCAAAATCTAAAACTTTTGAACATAGTTTTATGGCTTCAACTAAAGATAAAATTGTTGGTCATTTTGCTATAAAATGTATTGTCGATAATTTTTTTTTTATATCAAAATGCATTGCTGGCATTTTCACCATAAAAATGTATTTTTATATTTTGACTAGCAGTAGAGCCCGGCATTGCCCAGGGATGTAACAGTAAGAGATAGATCAATTATTGACCATCAAAAAGACTGAAAAATAAAATTGACAAAGATTATTGTTTAAGGTTGACAGACACTCATGTCTTAATTAGTTTTTTTTTTTTTTTTTTTTTTTTTATGAATTGGTCAAACCCAAACAAAAACATTGTTTTCAATCGTTATGAGTCTACCGATGATTGAATAGAATTTTATTATAAACAATTGTCTTGTAAATGGAATTTTTAAAGCATTCTGAATGTAAAAATGAAGAAAAAAGTGTGCAAGACAATAAGAAACACTACCTGCCAAAAAAAAAGTGAAGTTTTGTTGAAATCAGTTGAAAAATGTAGGAAATCCGATCCCATATATAAATGAACACACACACACACACACACACACACACACACACAATCTGGGTTTTCTAATAAGTATAACTCGATATGAGTTGTCCCCCTTTCATTCACGCAATGCTGTTAATCGTGTTTTCAAATTGATTTTGTGCAAAAACAATTGTGTTTTTTCAATTTTTGGCACTGTCAGAATCACCGCAAGGTAATTTTATGTAGTCCTGTGAAGTTTTGTTGAAATCGGTTGAAAAATGTAGGAAATCCGATCCAATATATAAACGAAGAGACACACACACAACCGGGGTTTTATAATAAGTATGATTGTGTTTTTGTTTGGGGGTACAATATTTGCCCATAGCTTGGACTCTAACAGATGCTACTACCCCAGGTCAAGGTTCACTTGGGAACAACAGCAATTAAGAGATGGTTCCACACTCCTCAAAATCTCCCAGTCAGAGGCCTTGCTGCCAGATGTAGTTTATCATCATACACAGGATGAATTAACTGAAGAATTAAGATTCATGAGAAAATTTCAAATAGGAAAACCATGAAATTAATACAGGTTAAAAACAATTATTATTATTGGTAGTAGTAGTAGTGTCAGTGAAAGGTATGCTCAAAGCAATAGCATAAAGAAAGTGAAATTATTAGTATTTATTCATTTATGTAATCATCAATTACTGGCTTTTGCTGGGGATTAAATGACTGCAATTTTTTTTTTTTTTATATTCCAATAATCTTGACATTTTTCTTGAGCAATTTTCAGTCTTGTTTTCCAGTTCTTCTAGCATTTTTCCTTTTTTTTTTTTTTTAAAATTCCCAGTGCTCCGATAATTACTGGTATGATTTCATACATCATAACTTCTTTCATTCTCTGGTAAAGTCAAGACAATTGAGTCACTATTGGAATTATTTGACATCTTATTTCCACCTAACAGATCCAGCCTTTCAACCAGGATTGGGTGATCCGTCATTATTAAGTGCAGAATCATCAATAATTATCATAAGCACAGTATAAGCAATATGAAAGTACCAAATAGTTTTCATTAGTCGATATGAAGGCACCAAATAGTTTTCATTAGTCGATATGAAGGCACCAAATAGTTTTCATTAGTCGATATGAAGGCACCAAATAGTTTTCATTAGTCGATATGAAGGCACCAAATAGTTTTCATTAGTCGATATGAAGGCACCAAATAGTTTTCATTAGTCGATATGAAGGCACCAAATAGTTTTCATCAGTCGATATGAAGGCACCAAATAGTTTTCATCAGTCGATATGAAGGCACCAAATAGTTTTCATTAGTCGATATGAAGGCACCAAATAGTTTTCATTAGTCGATATGAAGGCACCGAATAGTTTTTATTAGTCATAATAATTTGCAGCTTGTGTTTATTATTTGAAATACTAATTCCTTTCCTGGTCTGGGCATAGTGTACTTGGACACAATGGAAACAGGCTGAGTAATAACTGACCTGTACTAAATAAGAACTAGACAAGATTTCCCTGAGCATGGTCAGTGGAACAAGAACAATCTATCCCTGTAGATTAAATAAAGGGTTCAGTCCTAAATTCTATGAAGGTTACTTAGATTGACAAGCACCTGATGAAGGCCAGATTGCACAATGGCCGAAATGTTGTGATGATAACAAAAAGGATAGGGACAATAGTCTGTATGTAAATAATAACTCCTCATCCAATAAATTCACACAGATAAAAATTCCTGTTAATTTTGATTTGTGACATCTACTGTGCATGATAACGTTAATAAAAAAAAAGCAGGGGGAGCGTACAGTTTGTAGTGCTTATTAGACATTTTGTCTTTTTCAAGAAATGGTAGCGGCTTACACTGGATAAGTTACAATTTATAGTTGGACATTGTATTTCTAATCTACTTTGGACAAAATTTATTTTCATCAAAAACAAAACAAAAATCTCATTAGTAAATGAAATAGTTGTGTCTTTTTCTTTGGTGTCAGAAGTCAGCAGATCCAGTAGAAATAAAAAAACAGGATCTTTAGCGCCAATTTCTGAGCCTGAAATACTTGGAAAATGACTATAATCAAATCATTATGCTTAGTCCTTGTGATGCACAAAACAAAATAAATATCAAATTCTTAGGGAACTATTAATTATTATTTAAACTAATTTACCCACAATTGGTGATTGATTTGTTTGTGATGGGTTATCAAAAGCTAGAACATTTCTTGGAGTATAAGAATAATTCTACTATTTAACCTATAGCTGTGGGGAAAAAAATTCATACCTTTTCCAACGGTACTTGCAAGTGAAATGTAATGAACTCAACTGGAATTGAAACTTGGCTCTCTGATTTCTCATTCCAAATCACTATTACACCAATGCACACCCAACTAATTTACCCAATCTGTTAAAAGAATAAAGACAGTATTTAAGTCGTTTTGCAATTGCATTGCATTTTCAAATGTGTTCATTTTGTCTGGTGTTTTCTAAGTAAAGTAAATGTAATCTCCAACAGTCTGCATGTTAAGTGTGCTTCCTCAAAACTGGAAAAAAGCTGGTGTCATATATATCTCTCTCAGTCCTATACTCACACAGACTATTAGCTAATACCTGCCTACTATCATCCGTATGCAAATTTTGTCAGTCCCACCTACTCTTAGAATGTCCTCTCTCAACAGCCAATTGTTGAAGGGGATGGAACTCCTGATACTTACTGTACAACATGCAACCAACTCTTTTGTGGGATTGACCCTATTCTCCATTACATAAAATCAAAATGAAAACTTTTATTGTTATCACCCTCCTCCTTAGTGCCATTAGACTCCCTGATAGAGTGGTGAGGCCGGTGCCATATACTCTAAGTGTTGCTGTTGTCGTTTTTGTAGTAAATGGATCTTCATGGGTGAATTGAAAAGAATTTATCTAAACTAAATATGAAATTTGTCAGAACTACTCATAAAACAGCAACAAAGGTAGAGTTGAGATATGTGAACATGCTCAAATTCCTCAAATCTGCATTCCTCATATGAAAATCTTGTTAGGACAGGATTGCAGTTACCTGCAAGATTTTGATTTTCCTAATATTAATCTTGAGCTTAGCACAATTCTACCCATAAGGAATCTTGCCAACCCTAGGATTAACTGGTTTTGAATTTGCAGTAGCGCTTTTCCAAGACTGGTTGCCACCAAGGGTAGAGAGCCTAGTCTGCTATGCTATTTAACCTAAAGCAGTGGGTGAAGAAATCGATTCATACCTTTTGTAGCAACATCAGTGTCAGCTGATATCTAACAAGATATTGACTGACACTGATATTGCTACAAATGGTAAACAGCTGACCTGCCACAAAAATGGTTTATTTTCCCAATGATCATCAACTAAGTGAGATGATCTACACAAATAGATGGCAAAGACAAAGAAAGTTACTGAATGAAGATAAATTACTTTTTTAGACAAAGGGCCCCTCGAGGTGGTGTAATGGCTAGCAAGTTTGTCGCGCTAAGACAATTACGACTGGGTAGTGAGTTCAATCCTCACTGAAGGGCCCCATACTTTCAGCCTTGTGCCACATCTGAGCTACGCTTGGAAAATCATTATGGGCACCACGGTGTGGTGTTATAGTTAGCAAGCTTGTCTTGCTAAAACAGTTACGACTGAATAGAGAGTTCAATCCTCAGTGGGTGCCCCACACTTTTGGCCTTGTGCCACATCTAAGCCATGCTTAGAAAATCATTTTCCCCACATTAAACTGACCTTGTGTCACAACCTGACCTCGTGGGAGGGGGAGTAAATACAAATTACTTTTTTAGACAAAGATGACAAGACAAAGAAAAATGTTCCATATAAGACAGTGGCCAATACCTGTGAAAAAGGCAGAGTGATGAGAAGATCACCTCAAAAGTGATATGAAAGGAAAGACATCCATTAGACTGTTGACCCCCAACCCCATCTAAGCTTCATCTCTACCTCGCTCATCTATAGTAGTAGGTTACAACAAAATAAAATCTGCTTACTGCTACAAAAGTCCCATGGTTTGAATTTGTGGGTAATGTTCTGGTAGAAGAGTTATTTTTAGGCCACAGGCATTCGACTGGAAGAAGCTGCAACCTATGAATGAACCTGGGGTCTGGTCTGAGCTGCAACTCTACACTTTCTCAAGGTGATTTGTGCAAAATTGAACAGAATAAACTCATTGCCATATTCACAATGTTTCCGCCATTGTACGCTCTGGCCTTCTTCAGGTGATTGGAATTTTGAACTGATGGACACATGGCTTAGTGGATAGAGATGTTGGTTAGATCCAGTAACTAGACCCAAAGAGTTTTGAGTTCAATATCAGGTCACAGCAGTAGGGAACCAAAAAACTTGGAGATTAAGTTAAAGAGAAATAATTGAGACATCTGGAAGAGGCATGGCATATGGAACTAGAACAATCTACCCTGGTGGACAAAAAAAAGGGGGGGAGCTCAGTTGAAAATTTCAATCACCTGAAGAAGGCTGGAGCATACAACAGCCAAAATGTTATGAATATGGCAATGAAGATGAGGATAACAGCCTGAATAATGTAATAAATACAAGTAATCAGAATACCTCCTGTCAGAGATATAGACAGACAACAAACTCAGCTGGAATTTGAAATTGGCAAACCGATTCCACTTGCCATACTGATAACCACTATGCTATGCAGAAAAATAGTCAAATGCTGTGTGTAAAGAGAAATAGTAAATAATCAGTAAATATAACAAAGTGGTTCCAAAATAATACAATGTGACATGACAAGGGTAGCAACAGTCATACACTGGGAATAGTGCAAGTGACTTAGGTTCAGTCAAACAGACAAATTGTATCTGCAAAACCAGAGACAATTGCAGAAAATCAGATTGAGATTTTGATACAGGATGAATCAACATCATCCAAACAAGAAGACCAGTTCTAATAATTGTGAATATAGGAAACAAAACTTGTCAGATCATAGATGTAACTGTGACACTGGACCACAGAATTAACATGGAGAAATTGGAAAAATACCAGGACCTTGTTGTTATAGACAAGCGTATGGTTGCAAGAAAGAAATACAACAACAGCAGAAATAGATTTATGTGGTTTATTTCAACAGGAACGTGAGGGTTTGGAACAGCTACCTTGTGGTAAAGTTCATAAGCCGGCATCGGATCTAGGTCGATCTCTTATAGTAGTTCACACATGTTGACGGTGGTTGATGCTCCGCTGCTGACAGCTGCTGACTGCTCGGCCTGACCGTGATAGGTCTGTTCCCTGGCCACCTGTGACTGCCTGTTGAACTTCCGTGTGACACCTTTTATAGCGTTTTTTTATGGCTTAACAGGCTTGAAAAACAAAGCGAGTATTATTAGGAGGGAAGCATTTTTATTGAACGAAAAATAGAACACTTTAAATATTATTTTATTTTTCGACCGGAACTCGTGTGTCGGGAACATTTGTAAACAAAGATAATGGTCATTTTGTGACAGGGTTTTGTCCCGTTCACATCCAGCTCTCGCTCTTGAGTATTTGCCTGTAAATCAGCCAAGATATGTCTTAATTTATTTTATAACATTGTTCAAGAGCTAAGAGTCATTCCCATAATAGTAGGTGCACAATGAATTGTGCTGAAAATACTGGAATTGGAAATCTGAGGAATGGTTGAGACTGTGTAGACAGTGTTACTGAGATTAATATTTAACAGCCCCCCTACACACACACACAAGGGATGTATCTGGCACAAGGCCGAGTTTAACGTGGGTTCTCCAAGCCCGTAGGCTCGGCCAAAAATATTCCCTTCGAACCCATATAAACTGTCTACCTCCCTGGACAAAACTTTGCCCTTTGGCAAAGCTTCGTCCAAGTTCCTCTCCGCTCGAGGCAGAGAGTTTGATAGAAATGAACAGTCTGGTCGATAGTGTTACTGAGGTTTGTGAGGATACTGAGAAGGGTGCTGGAGAATTAAAAGAGATTCAGCCTTTAGCAATGATTACTCAATACCTGTATACCTACAGGTATGAACATGCAAATGCATAAAAAAGTAGTAGTAGTACTACTATTAAATCTAATAGTTGTGGAGTAATGCTAAGCATCTAGCCTGAAGAAGAATGGGCTCCATCAGGCCATCTTGCTCTAGACACACCACTGTTGCTATGGCTGCAGTACATGTGGTACTCTTACAGCCCTACTGAATTACAGGACTTATGACATGTGTGTGCATGCAAGACAAATGTTTAGCAAACTAACCTACAAGAGGTAGGGGTAGTGGAAAGTTATTTTCTAATATTTACTGATTGAAATACTGATTTTTTTTGTTTTTACTCCTCCCACAAGGACAGATTGTGACACAAGGTCCGTTCAATGTACACCTGAACTAGGAACAAAAATTGCCCGTGTCCACGCAACCGTTGGTTGCGCTGACCTCAGTGCAAGCACTGATCCCTCTCTCTGGTGCAACGAGAAGGGGCAGCTTCCCACAGCTGTTCCCCAGGGCTGGGGACCTCTCAGTATAATTTTCCTCAGTTGCGTCTCTGTCCTCTGACGAAGCCGCACCTGAGCGTACTGTGCCCAAAGACTGAGACGCAACTGAGAGATGATAAATAAACATGTTACAAACTACTTGAGAGAGTAATTTACACATTGAAATAGTGATTTGGGGAAGTTGATTAGGTCATGAACTTTTCAGCACCCTCTTATAGTTGATTTATGACTGTAAAGGGTTTAATCATGACTGGTTCCCCAACTGTTGGGGGCACATTCTGTATTAAGCTAAGATTAAGACAATATAACGAATAGTTGTGATGCTAATCATAGGCAAGTAAATAGTAATAGTAGTATCAATAAGATGTTTGAGAAGAAGAAGAAGGTGGTGGTGGTGAAAACTTAAAGAATGATTTCTACTTATAAACATTGCCAAAGCTACCACATGATACTACTTTTCACACTTTAACTGAACTGCTCCAAGAGAGACAGCCTTGGAGATCAACAAGCATGTGATGGATAATAGCCAAGAATAAGAGAAGACATGAAATTACAACTCCTATTGTATGTATATATGTATGTATGTGACATTACATGTAAGAAAGTACCAGTAAGTCAGCAAGATTCTAGTGATAAACACTTGTACAACATAAATACCAATCTCTGTAGATCAACTACCATAATCCCGTGACAAGAATGCTCAAGATGATTGGTGATAGCTTCAAATTGTCTTTCTCTTAGACTGGTTGCCAATTGCAGCTTTTTTTTTTTTGTTTTTTTTTTTAATTCAGATTTGTCTTCCACTGAGGCTGGCTGCTAATCAGGGCAGAAGAGCCCAGTCTGCCTATGTAACCCTTAGCTGCAGGGAGAAGGGTTTTTTTTTTTTTTTGTTTTCACAAAAGTGAATGGGAAAGTATCTTTAACTCACATTGATAAGACACTTCTCTGTACAACAACTACCATGATCCCGTGGCAAGAATGCTGAAGATGATTGTCCTTCTCTTAGACTGATTTTCCTCAAATGCTGAAGAGCCCACTTTTTTAGCTATTTATCCCACAACTGGATGAAAAAAAGATGAATTCATGCCTTTCTCAAGGATATTTGCATGGAAGTGAATATATGGGGTGTGTATATATGGGGAATATATTTTTCTCTTTTGTGTCATCAGTTCAACTAAAAGAATGTGTGTTTGTGTGCATATATAAAAATGTATATTTGGACAGCAAACCTTCTTTTAAACACATTAAAAATTTTTCCGTTTGGTGGGAATGAGCAATCCAATAAAGTAGACATTATTCAATGAAACAAGTCTCAATGAGAACATGCTGACAAAATATACACTATATTATATATATATATATATAATATATTATAATAATATTTTTTGTTTAAAAATATGATTCCTTCGCTACATAAGAGTTCTCATGTTTCAAAAACGAGAGCCGAAATCATCCAAATAATTAATAAAATTAAGTTGGATTGTGGTGTTTAATCCCGTTTCATCTTCAAGCGAAATTTTAGGTTCCTAACATTTCACTTGAAGATGAAACGGGACGAAACACCACAATTCAACTTAATTTTATTAATTATTTGGATGATTTCGGCTCTCGTTTTTGAAACATGAGAACTCTTATGTAGCGAAGGAATCATATTTTTAAACAAAAAATATTATTATAATATAAGCTCTACTTCTGTATGGAGCACTGTCTTCTTAAAAATAAAAACAAAAATACTAAGTAACCCCGGATTATGCACCCAACGTGTTCTTTTCTATTTTCTGCATACCTGCACAAGGATATATATATATATGTAATATAATATAATATAAAAGGCTCAAACACTAATATTCCATGGTTATAATTTATTACATTGGAGTTGTAATCACGATCAAATTCATCAAACCTACAAATTCAAAAAAAATTGGAAAATATAATATAACTCCGGGTATAAAAAACAAAATTTTAGTGAGTTTTTTTTTTTCATACCCGGAATTATATTTTCCAATTTCTTTTTGAATTTCTAGGTCTGATGAATTGGATCGTGATTATTATTCCAATGTAATAAATTATAACCATGGAATATTAATGTTTCAGCCTTTTATATTCTTACTCTGTCCTGGACATTGAGTTCTAACTGGATTCTATCCTCTTGGGAATTTATTTATATAAATATAAAAGTGAACATAGAAGTCAACACTTAGAGGCAACAGTCTATTTCACGCTAGACACAGTCGTCAGGCCACAATAATTGCATATAGCATGAAAGAGACTGTCGCCTCTAAGTGTTGACTTCTATGTTCACTTTTATATTTACACATGCTCTATCTCTGATATTGAGCACTTTATCCCATAAATATAGCACACATTAGAACTATATTTCGTCATATATATATATAGATATATATATAGACCACTAATATATATATACATATATATATATATATAGACCACTAATATTATATATATATATATAGACCACTAATATTATATATATATATATATAGACCACTAATATTATATATATATATATATATAGACCACTAATATTATATATATATATATAGAGACCACTAATATTATATATATATATATATAGAGACCACTAATATTATATATATATATATATATATATATAGAGAGAGAGAGAGAGACAAAGAGAGACCACTAATATTATATATATATATATACACATATATATATATATATATATATATATATATATATATAATACACACATGTATAGAAATTGTGTTTGCTGTATATTAATGAATTTAAGGAAGGCATGACCCACATTTCCCTGTATCCTGGCATACCATAACAAAAGAAAGCTCAGCCAAGTCAAGGGCTCTCTATCAACTCATCTGTCTTTTGCTACTTGTAATGGAGATGGGTACTATAATAGAAGGTCTTTGTAATGTTATAAAGTGATTCAAAATGCCATCCAAATGATCATTCAAAATCAGAATAAACCAACCAGCTAAAAGACGGTTACAACCAGTTGAGATGCCAAGCAAGTGGATCATGTGACAGATTCACTATAATTACACAAGGTCACAAAAGTTGTTTATTGGTTTGTTAGTTTGTTGGTTTCTATCTATCAACAAAAAAATAAGCGAGTACCAATTCCTAATTTTATCATAAAAAAAAAATGTAGGATGTAAAAGATTTGAAGGCAACCACTGGCAAAGACTACTATTAATAATCTTAGAAATAAGTCTTCTTTATTAGTAACATTCAAATGTAATATATCAAATGTGTCAGTATCTATTGTACATTAACAAGGAAAAAAAGACATTTTGTTTGGCACTATTAGCAAGAGACGTCTGGAAATAATTGAAGTTACTACATTGAAAAGTTCTCAGGTAGGTCAAAAGAGTATTTTTAAAAAAACCCTGTTTGATCAGATTTTGAAAAGTGGGCCATGCTAAAATCTTAATTTCCCTCACCAATCACCAAATAATAATTGGATTAGCTCATTAACAATTACTCCAGAGTGAAATAATCTCAGAAGGATATACAAGTATTTGCTAAACTCTGATTAGTTTGGAACAAGGTTACATAAATAAGAGATCCAGAGACAAGAATAGGATAGCAAGCTAATCACTGAAACCACTACTAAGGAATTTGAGCCTAACTGGATTCTCCTATTGTCATGGATTTGTTCTCTGGTCAATCTGCAAAAAGGAATGTTATGGGAAGACCTGCCTGGAAAATCAAAATTCAAAACCCAAATTTTGACCAGCATTCAGAAATTGACTATTTGCACCAGTGGAATCATATGTACCAACTTCAGCTTGGAGACAAACTAAGAGTATCCAAGAAAATGTCTATATCCCCTGTATTTCTTTCAGTATCTCTTGAGAATAGTGATTCTATTATCATTTATCTTATTACTCACAGATCCAGTAATAGTTTATGGATACCTATGGTGTTTGCAATATTTCCCAGATTCTTGTAGAACTTTTCTATATAAAATGAGTTATGGGCCTCCCTGACTTCCTATATTCTCTTCTATGATTCTAGTATAAAGAAAAGCTAGTTATGTTACTCAATAACAATAATGCCCCAAAAGTCAGAATATCTTTGCTACCAGTATTTAGTCACATAACTTTATACTGTTTTTTTTTCTAGTCCTTCTGTAGCAAGAAGAGTTAACAGTAAGAGTAAAATAGAACGGTAAGGTAAGAGAATAGTCTTTTGCAAAAATAATTTTTTCTTTTTAATTCAAGGATTAGAATCTGATGTATATCATTTATTTATGAAGGGATGCTGAATTTTCTTGAACCCAAATCTTGCCAAATATCAAAATTTAGGTGGGAAGATTCCTTCTTGGTCAGGCAGAGAACTTTTCAGCACATTTGTGTATGTGAAGTGTTTTGCAAAGTGCACACATACTACACTCTGATCCTAGGTGAAACTTCTAGGGGGCAATTCTGATTATAAATGCAGCACCTAGATACTCCAGTATTTACCTGCCCCATTTAAAATAGAAGAATGCGACGAAGTCAATTTTGTGTAATGTGTCTATTTGAATACATATATATCTAAATCAAAAATTGGACACTCCTGACCAGTCAGGAGATCAGTATACTTTCCCCTTTGGTGTAATGAGAGAGATACTGTGACAGAGTTGGAATCTCCAGGTTCAGGCTTCTCTTTTTGTAAGACCTAAAAAGCAAAAATATAATGCTGTATCTCACTCTATTGCACTGGGGCATGATAGAAGTGGAACAGATACTACACCAATCTTAGAGGCCCAGAAAGCAACACTCATCCTAGGCAAAGTACATAGATTATCCAATCTGAAGCAGATTTATATATATAAAAGAGATGATGTGTGTGTGTCTGTCTGTGTGATACCTTTTCACTCAAGATTCATCCAACCAATTTTGACCAAACTTGGCACATTGTACAATGTAAGAAATAGCTTCTTAGCATAAAAAAAAAAAAAAAAAAAAATCGATAATTTTTTAAAAAATATCAAAAATCGATAAATTCAACTTTTTCCTCTGATTTCATTCAAACTCAGTATGTAGGTTACTTACATCATGACAAGCTCAATGATACCTAATTTTTATTTCTATGTCATTGTGTTTAGTGAAAAACTGCAAAAAACCACAAAAATGAAGAATCAATTTCAACAGAAATTTTAAACTAAAAACTCCCTCAATTTTCAAGCAAACTTCACTCACTGTAGCCAACAATAAGTTGATTGTTAAACAGTCATTTAACTTGATAATTGAGTTCACTCATATAGTGAAAACCTGCATAAATAGCAAAAAATGGCAATTTTTATTAGTTTCTTTCTTATTTTTCATTGATCTTTCAACCAATTTTCATCAAACTTAACAATTGATTTATAAATGTATCCTCTTTTATATCCCTGGTAGCACACTGATAAATTGAATTTCAAAAACTCCAAAATAATTTTGGTCTGAAGTGGGTCTTCATGTTGCCTGTTTTACCCCTTCATGTCCTCGGTTAACTCTGATTGAATAAATACAGACTACTTCCATTATATCAGTAACTGCATTAATTCAAAATGTTTTTTATGAAAGTACTTTAAATTAATTGAAGATAGATTCTGTTACATCTAGACATGATGCTGTTTTTGCTCTATTCTAATTGAACGCTTTTTCTGATCGAGCAGCTGAGTATGGCTGCTAGTATATACATAATGCCATCATTTTTTATGGGTAATATGCTAGCTTATAAATAAGCAAGAATATGTGAATCAATGTATTCTGTTCCTGAAATGCCAAGAATCACCATGAAATTTCCTTAATAATGATAATAATAATAAACACTTGTGTGAATATCATCAACCCAGTTTTTGTAAGGAAGCATGAAACAAATTGTACGAGAGAGACACATAAGTGTTACTTTGCTGATTGTCTTTCTCCATAATTATGCTACAAATGTTTAAAAAGTGGATTAAAATAGAATTAGACAGTTTAAGTGTTTCTAAATAAAATCTCACATGGAAGTGACAAAGAAAGAACACATTTCTTAGTAATAAAGTTTTCAGTCACTTCAATCTCCTTGTAGACATTTGCAGGTACAGCTCAAGTGTTGAGAAATGAACTAAAGGTGATGTAGTCAAAGATTTAAAACCAAGTTGTTGGTATTTATTAAGCAGAGGACCAAATGGGACAAAATACAGGGTGGGAAGAATGTGTTGCACCAATCTTTTCAGCAGGGAGTGCTCCCTGCCTTGAAAATCAGTATTTAAGATCCTGGTTTATCTGATCAGTGGTACCAATGGAATGCATCATGATAGGCCACCAACCATTACAAATACTCAAATGGTAAATGGAATCAGACAAAAATGACTGATGAGTAGATACTAGTATACAAGAGTCAACAAGATTTCTTTTTCAATCCATGTTAAAGCTTGATCTTTGAATAATATAAATATAAAAGGGAAGCTCAAGTGAGACTTCTCAGAGTCACTCAAGTTTTGGCTTCTTTTTTGGTGTTGGGAGGGTAGCATTTTTTTTTACCAACTTTTTGATATTGGGATTTGTTACCAACTTTTTACCCCAAAGGGAAAAGATCTGATTTTACAATGTCCTAAATCAGTAAAATTCTGACTTTTACTTCAAATTATGCATCTAAATAAATTTAAGACATAATATATTCTGTATATTTCCATGTCTAAGGCAACTTATAGATAAAACGAGACACCAAATTTTGGTAAATTTTCATTATTTTATCTGATATCCATAGCATAAGATGATCAACTGAGATGCATGACAAAACTGTAAATGACAGTATTTATGAAGTTCTTTGCATCAGATGATGTCAATCATAGTAATTTTGAAGGGTTTCAAATATGCATATGAGTGTGTTATGGTTTTGATTCTGTAATGAGAAATAAAGATTTTATGGCATCTTGTTTTGTTGGTTAACTCTGCAAAAATACTGTAAAAATTGAAAAATAAAGTTTTCAAGTTTATACTAAATGTTGTTATTAACACCAGAATGATAATGAATTTTAATTAGAAATCTAGATTGTATGTTATCCTAAATGTTGTTATTTAACACTACTATGAGAAATAATGATTGATGTGAACACACCCAGAGCTCTAAAAATTAAATGATTTGTTGAAATTACTTGTTACTTGTGTGTGTTCTCAGTGGAACTTTTGCAAATTGTTGTGCATTTGTCTCTTGAATATTGCATTTTAATGTGAAATAAATAAGTAGTTTTATTACAATTATAACTGCAGTACAGCATTATGACATGAATTGTTTCAACTAGAAATATTTACATTGGGAGTTACCATATTGAGGCAGTTGTAGGCTTAGCACAATCCATGGCACAAGCATACTAGGTTAGCTTTTTGCAACTTTTGTATTAGACGACCCCCTATTTTGGGGGGTAATTTTTAAGATTTAAAGGTTGCCTTATACACAGAAATATATGGTATGTAATAGGACAATATGAATAAAGACAAAAGGAAAACTTAGCTGACATGTTTCATCCTCTGTGTATCATTATCATTTGACTTGATAAAGTCCCATATAGGACAAAATGTATTGGCTAAGATAAGTTTTTCTTTTGTTTTTATTTATTCAAATAAATCCATAATTTTTTCTGAGCTTGGTTCCATTATCAGTCATTTTGAACATAGAATGGGTGACTATGATACTGAGCAAGTCTTTTTTTTTTTTTACTACAAATGCATGAGATACAAATTTCTCTGTACAACATCCTACTTTTATTATGGTTATGTCATAGACATGCTGTGGTGGTGAAAAAGGCAAAATGGATGATGCTGGGCAAATCACTCATTGTAAATTATCCAAGTGCAAGTTTCAATTCATAAGACTGAAGATTAAAATTAAACCCCAGAAAGCAACTGCTCACTACTGACACTAGTTTATTACAAAATTCAAACTACAGAGGAAAGATAAACATTTTCTTTGATGGTTCATCTTGTACTTGTAAAAATCTATTCCTTAGTCTGGGACATGTGTTCTACAGTAACCAATTTACCGTAATTCACCATGTATAATACACATTTTTTCTAAAAAATAAACAAAATCAGGGGTGCGTATTATGCACAGCTTCAAAAAAATCTTTAAAAACTTGCTGTAAAATAAAATAAGTATTATCATAAAACTAAATTAGAATAATATTATTCTATATTTAAAATCATTTTTTTAAATAAGAGTAGAAAATGCTGGCTGTAATGAAATTGGAGAGGTACAATTTATAGGGTTTGATTACCAAACAAGGGGTGCATATTATGCGTGAATAGAAGCATTTTCTTTCATCAGAATTTTAGGTGTGCATATTATGGATGAAAGTGTATTATACATGGGGAATTACAGTAACATTAAACTAGTTTACTCATTGTTTACATTATTTATATTTGGACTAATATCCTCATCTTTGTTGTTATTATCATAAAAATGATAGGTTTAGGGTGCCAAGTTCTTGGTTCAAGATTAAGCCCATAGAAGAATAGCCTGGTAGAATTAAGAATCGGTTTGTGAATTTGCTGGTATATTAATTGTGAGCTTAATCCCTAGACTATGAAGTACAAGAAACAAAGCAAGTAATAACTGAGCAGTATTAAAATGAACAAGATGAGATATCCTTAGACATAGACAAGGGTATGAGAACACTCAAGAATAAAGCTTTATCCCTTGTTTCCTGTTTACGTTTCTTTCTAAAGTCTACTTCAACTCTATATTTCTAACATCACTGAATAAAAAACTCTGAAAGTCTACTTACTATTTATTTCTCTTCAATAGAAGTAGATAGATTTGCTTATCATTCAGTTCACACTCTTCCCTTGTCTTTCGAACAGGAGTAGAGGTTCATCTATTGTTTCTTGTTTAGGATGGTGTTTCTTTCTAAAGTCTTTTTCATTCCTTTTGATTCCCAGTAACCCCTTGTGTCTTAATGGCATTATTGCCTTGCTTGGGATGAATTGATTAAAAAAGAAAACTTCATACTGTAGATTAAGCAAAAGTTTTGGTTCAAAATTCCTTAAAGGTTAACGGGAATAACAAATACCTGGAGAAGTCTACAGTGATTACAACAAAGACATTAGTGTAAATGTAAACTCTTCATCTCAAAAATTAGTTTACCCATTCCATAAAAAGTATCTGCATTTTAGCTAAACACTTACCACCATTATTCAAAGACTTTTGCTTTAAATATTTTTTTTTCCAGTTATTATTGTACTCTGCTCTTTCATGGGGTTTGGCTTTTCTCCAGATTTGTAAACATCTTTGAATGATTTTCCATTGTCATAACAAAGACATCACTATTTCCAGTGCAAGGGAGATAACCATCTTCTTTGCTCTGGCAACATTAAAAACACAAAATATATATAAATAATTTGGTGTTTTTATTTGAATTTCTGGGATGAAAAACATGAAAACTATTGTCCTCATCTTTGTTGTTATCATCATGTTTTGGACATTGTGTTCTTCGGCTTCCATCAGGTGTATATCAACATATATCTGAGAAAGCCAGAGGACACCACACCTGAAATACTATGATAAAAACAACAAAGATGAGGACAACAGTCTGCATGTAAATTATCTAAATACACAGTGTATCATACAGTCAGATTATTAGCAAACACAACTGCCCCTCTGATAAAACTGTAAACAGATAAAAATCCCAATGAGACAACATAGATATCCAACTCAGAATTGGTTTAACCAAATAAGAGTTAAAACTGGGCATCATATGAGTGATTATATATATATATATATATATATATATATATATATATATAAAAATTCTTCTAAAATTATACTTTAATCTCTCTTTGGACATAATGCATTAGCGACCAAAATATTTTCTCCTCCTCCCCACACCAAGCCACTGCTTTTCCTTTATCAATACTTATAATAATTGACCTTATAAAAATGGCAAGGAGATGCTCCACCCACACCAAAAGTCTCCCCAGTCAATATTCAGCCTGATTAACATTCACATAAGCTGATGCCAAGAAATTTTTCCTGTCCACCCACGCAAAGTCATCTTGGAGAAATCTTTAGGCAAATCCAAACACAGGAGGAATGGACACTGAAGTGATTGTAATTTGGTCAAAAGTGGAAAAAGAGTCTGAAATCATAATGACAAGCTTTGATAAAACAGTTTTTGGAATTATCATCTGATTGGAAAGAAAAAAAGAAAGAAATCTAAAACAGCCAATGAAGAGTGATAAATAAAATAAAATTGACAATTTAATTAACTGCCAATCAAAAGAGACAAATAAAATAAAATTGACAATTTAAGTTAATAACCTTTAATTTGATGTATGGTTGTATGGTTAGGACATACACTTTTTGACCACAAGACCTGGGATCAGATCTCATGATAGTCAATTTGTCAAGAAGGTGTTTTCCTGATGTTATTGGCCAGGGGAGGTGATCCCAGGGTGTGGCATGTTTGCAAAGTTACTGAAAAGCATATCACAGGTTGATCTAGCACTTGTTAGTGAAATTAGAAATTAGTAGATGAGACTGTTCAGAAGCTGTTAATAGTTGTGCTAGCATATAAGGTTTGGTTTGGTTTGTTTTACAGCATATCAACACCTCAATGGGTTATTTAATGCTGACAACATTTTTATTGCTGGTAATTTTTTTTTTTTTTTTTTTTTTTAAATATATTTCTGGTAATAATTTTTTACAAAGTATTTCTGGTATTAAAATCTATTTTTACACTTTCATGGTGTTTTGACCTCAGTGTGGGGGTTAACTATTTACCCATGGCTGGAACCCTAACAAACATTACCACCCTGGCTCAGGGTGGACCTGGGAACACCAGCAATTAAGAAGTGTTTCCATGCTCCTCAAAACCTCCTGATCAGAGGCCTTGCTGTTGGATGTAGTTTATCATCTTACCCAGGATGCAGATGTAGTTTATCGTCATACCTAGGATTGTAGCATTTAAGTCCCAAGTCACTGTGACCGATGGTTTGAGTGTACTAGTTTTGTTTAAAAAAAATTGATCATATCAGATTACACACTCTTCTAGAAGCATTAACTAAGGTCCTCTCAGCATAGTTGCAGTATAAACCACTGCTGAGTTATATGGGTTGAGCAGGCATCTTTCAGAGTTTGGTAAGCCAGCCTGGCAAATGTGTGTGCTCAGTAACAAGTAGTTGCCAGCCATTATAATGTGAAGTACTCACATAGGTAGAAAATTATTGGTGAATTTAAAATTTTTCAATTACCCTCTCCGAGCACTTGAATTCTTGATTTAGCCAAAGAGCACTTCCCTTTTAAGTGAACTGGTTCCCAGTTAAATCTAAACGGTTGAATTGGTCATTTTTCATTTTTTTTTTTACCATGAAAAGCACTAACTTTTTGCCAAGTGATGATCAGTCAGATTTCTCTTTTAATTTGACTATTTTATGAGGAGACACAATGATAGAG
Source organism: Acanthosepion lycidas (assembly GCA_963932145.1). Lineage (NCBI taxonomy): Eukaryota > Metazoa > Mollusca > Cephalopoda > Sepiida > Sepiidae > Acanthosepion > Acanthosepion lycidas. Next base: position 5,605,092 of record OZ010597.1, read on the forward strand.
CTCTTCCGACATTTAATTCAAATTTAATATTTGTTTATTTTAACTTTCTAACTGTTGTAAAGCTTTAAGCATATGAAATTTGCATAATTAGCATTGTTTTATTGAATTATTAGATGTTTATGCAATTTTTTTCCAGCATCTTTAATCAAAGAGAAAACAATTTCCAATAATGTATTTTGTCTAGGAAATAATGTCAGATAAGAAAGCCATTGATTCCTGAGAAATAAATATATATATATATATATATATATATATATATATATATATATATATGTGTGTGTGTGTGTGTGTGTGTGTATGTAGAGAGAGAAAGAGAGAGAGAGAAAGAGAGAGAGAGAAAGAGAGAGAGAGAAAGAGAGAGAGAGAAATATAGTCTTAACATGTGCTATATTTATGGGATAAATTGCTCAATATCAGAGATAGAGCGTGTGTAAATATAAAAGTGAACATTGTAGTCAAGACTTAGAGGCGACAGTCTGTTTCATGCAAGACACAATTGGTGGCCTGGCATAAAAAAGACTGTCACCTCCAAGTGTTCATTACAATGTTCACTTTTATATTTACACACGCTCTATCCCATAAATATAGCACACCTTAAGACTATATTTCTTCATATTCAGCTCCTGATAAAGTAGAGCACTTTCGCTATATATATATATATATATATATATATATATGATGAACTCTTGTGTCGTTTTAAACGTATGAGTGTCTTTCAGTTCAGTTTTTATTTTAATCCTGTACCCGTCGTCTTAACTCTCTCACCAGTGGACGTTGCTCAGGTGGAATAGCAAAGAAGGAACACAGAACTGAACTGAAGACTATCCACACAAAACATTTGTTTAGAGTGGTGAAGGCTTGTGTAGAACCAGCCATACTTATTGGAAGTGCTGATAACAAGGAGTTTATATATATATATATATATATATATATATATATGAGAGAGAGAGAGAGCGATAGAAAGATACATACATTTGCCAATTTAATGACAAAGTGTAAAAATTCTGTGTAACACATTTTTTTCCTCTAAAAGGATTTCAGACTAAAGTAATATTCTTGTCGATGGAATTATATATTTGTATGGGGGGGAATTGTTTGAAAATCCCCCCCCCCATGTAAAAATAATGTTGGCTATGAATTCTCGTGCCCCCTAGCAATTTGCATATCTAATACTAATCAAAAACAGCATTAAATACTTATATTGGGCACATATGCACCACACTCTTGCCAATTGACCTGCTACCTGTCGAAACTCAGTACAATCTGTGCACACATTAATCAGCACATCATAAACAACCAACTAGCAATGTAAGATAAATACTAGCGGATAACACCCAAATATTCTGCAGTCCCCAATGCAAGGAAAGACTCAAAACCTGAAAAACTTAATATTATACAAAATAAACAGCCCAGATTAAATATCATTCCTCACACAGAAATTTGATATAATTAATGTGTACACTTTTATTATACTAGTATTAAAATATAAAATAATATATATAAACTGCATTTTTTTTTCTTGTTCCTAAAAGACATTACGTATGACATCACACTAGATCATTTCAAATTTCCAGCTTCCCAAAGAATACCAGGATGTAGACAAAAGAATTCTAACTACCACAGAGTAACACCACATTATTTTTGATATCTGACTGCGACAATCAAATGTACTTGAACAAAAATAAAAAAAAAATATGAACTTTGGACAGTTTATCCACAACTTCAAACACAATACTCAACATTTCATTTGAAAATTGGAAAAATATAATAAAAAATAAACAGACAGACCTTGTCAGTTCTTTTTCATCAAACTTGTTTGGGGATTATATATATATATATATATATATATATATATATATATATATATATATAGATAATATTAGTGGTAAATATACACATACATATATATTTTTGTATAAAACAATAATTCCAAGAGGATAGAATCCAGGAAGAACTCAATGTCCTGGACAGAGTAAGGATATAATAAAAAGGCTTAAACACTAATATTCCATGGTCATAATTTATTTCATTGGAATCGTAAATACGATCCAAATTGTCTGATGAATTGGATCATATTTACGATTCCAATGGAATAAATTATGACCGTGGAATATTAGTGTTTAAGCCTTTTTATTATATATGTGTGTGTGTGTGTGTATACACCCTTGTGCAAATTAATTGAAACAAAATGAATAATTCCATTAATATTTACTTTTTCTTTTGATATTTTACAAGGAAACATAACCCAGTGCTTCACAGTACTTCATATGCCCATTCCATGAAGTTGTTCCTTGCAGATTGACCACAGATTGGATTTAAATCAGGAGTTTCCAGATCAATCTATAGTTTTTGATTTGCTCACTGGTAAGGCTTGCCAGTGTGTTCGTGCAGCATTACAATTTTTGTACTCTTCCTTGGAGTAATGTCCATCACAGACAATGGCTGTAGGACAGCTAATTGACAGTTGAGACAATAGTGTCTGGGCATAAAAAAAATCTGATGCAATTACAGATGATGTAATATTTTTCAACACCAAACAAATTTCATCATACACCCCAAAAATAGATTTATATTACTACACACCACTGCAAATGACCTAATCTGAGGAAAAAATAAAAATCAATTACACCCTGTCAATACATTGGGGGTCTAAAACTGACCATATGGTGAAAGATAGGAAACAAGGGTGTATATGTATGTAGATATAAGAAATAGATTACATCTGCAGTCATGTTTCTTACAAAATCTTCATCAGATTGAACATCATTATCATTAACCAAGAAACCACAATCTTCCAATCGTAGCAGGCTTTGTCAGGTTAATGGCTCAGTTGTGTGGCTTAAGATATGATTGCCACATCTAACTGGATACAATCTGTACTCATTTCTGAAGTTCAAATATTTTAAGGTTGAAATTAAATTAAATAAAAGCCTGTTCTTCAAGGAACTGCTTCGGATAAAAACAAAAATATTTTTTAATGACAAACATTAAACTTGACTTAATAATAAAGATGAAGAAAATAGAAGAAAAAACTTAAACGATGGAAAACTGAAATCTGATGCCATTTGTTAAAGATTCAGTAGATTTGTTCAAATTCTTATGGGCATAATAACATGAAGTATTCGAGTTGTTCTTTTTACAAATCAACTGTTCATCTAAACAGATCAAAATTTACAAAAGCAAACCAAGATATAAATTTTTTAAAATACTTAAATTGATGAAAGAAATAAAGATTTAGTCTAGTGTTTGTTCTCACAATAATATCAAGCAAACTATTTAAAAAAAAAAAAAAAAAAAAAAAAATCATGTTTTTTGTTATATAATGCACATCTGTCCTCACCTAAATCACTTTCTGTCTAAAACCAGAGTTGGAATGACTGACACCAACACAATACTAAAATGTACTTCAGTCAATGTGCATTTTTACAGGCTGACACATCCTCACAAGTATCCTTGGCTGCTAGGTGATAGGTGCTTTTACACATTAGTTGGCAACCAAGGTTGAAGAGGTTCTGTCTATCCACTATCTATCCATTGTCCTTCTTCTAGACTGATTTGCAACCAAGGTTAGAGAACCTAGTTTGTCCTGTTATTTAACCCATAGTGGGAGGAAGTGATTGATTTGTACTTTTCCCAAGGGTATTTGTACAAAAGTGAATATAAAGATCTCAACCAGTTTGGCTTTGTTATTATTGTTGTTGTTCATCTAAATATTCTTTTCTTTTATTTAAAACAACAGGATAAAATAACACAAATTATTGCCAAAATGTTGTTATTCGTGGTGATTGTGGTTAAAAATTTAAAATCGTATTTCTTTTCTTACCAAATAAATGAAGGGAGGACATCCATTTTCACCGGTGCACCATATACAATAAATAACAAAGTAATATTCTAATCAAACAAAAAGAAAATAGGAAAACTATTTTAAAACAACTTAAAAAATAAGTCCTCAAAAATTGAAAATGTAAGAAAATATTTGACAAAATGATAAAAAAATATTGAAGAAAGCTCAAAAAATTAAGGAGAAAAATTGAAATATTTTTGAAATTCAAGAATCTTGAATAATGCATGATCTGTTTGAAAAACCTGATTAACACCAAATTCTTAACATTAAGAACAAAAAACTTGCAAAACACATGCACAAATTTTTAAATATTTTACAAAAAGGAAGTAAAATTTTTTCTGAAATTAAAAGCAGTCAAGTTCATCTTCCTAGCATACTTGAACAAAAATTGCATTCTTTTATCAATAATATAATTCACCAAAAAGAAAGTGTCTAGGTATGTGTATATATGTTGTATCCTTAAAGAAGGTTACAAACAGACAAAGATGGTACTTGAGTGAAAGTAAAAGCAACATGGGTGTAGATGAAAGAAAGAGAGGTTTATTGTAAAAGAGAACACACTAATGAAAGATAGGGAATTGGTTAGGAAGCTAGTAATTCTTGAAGTAAGCCAGTAAGAAAATACTACTCTAGTAACCATGGACGTAAGATCACTTTATTCAAACACATTGAAGGACTAACCACCATTAACGAAGCACTTACTAAAAGAACAAAACAACCCCCCCCAAACACACACAGAGAAGTAACAAAAGTTATGGAACATATTCTTACATTGAATACTTTTGATTTCAATGGAAAATACTACCTAAAAGTAAGAGGATGTGCCATGGGCACCATTGCAGTTCCATCATATACCACAATCTTCATGGGAAAATTTGAGAAGACCCATATTTATCCCATCATCGGTAACGACAGCATATTCTATGCAAGATATATCAATGATATCTTCTTCATACACACAGGCAGTGAGGAGAAACTCACTGAATTCTTTATGACCTTAAACATGGTACATGAATACATTAAGTTTGACCACAAAAATCGACACGATTGGTAACCTTTTTAGACACCCACATCAGTAAAAACAGAAAACAAACAACACTAAACACTAAAATCACCGACATGCACAACTATCTACGTTTTAAGTCTTCCTGCCCTGAACAGCTGAAGGAGAACCCTACCTATTCACAAGCACTTAGTTCTTCATTGTTAGAACATATCCTTCTAAGTAAACACACTAAAAATCTTGAGCATCAATTCACAACACGTGCCTATAAACAACACCTAATCAGGGAGCAAGTAAAGTAATTTCTACACCTAGAGAAGACACCCTAATGTATAAAACTAAAAATAAATCCAGACATATTCCCTCTAGTAACCACTTTCAACCCCACTCTGCCTCCACTATCCCAGATAATTAAAAGTCACTGGGAAATACTACATCTCAAACCAGACCTAAAAACTTTGTTTGAGGAACCTGGCCTTCTAGTATATTGTAGACCTAAGAACCTTAAGGAAATTATAGAAATTACAGGTAGTAGCCAAATTTCAGATAAGGTAACCCGTAATAGACCAAAAATAAAAACAAAATGAATTTCCCAACCATGTAACAACAAAAGGAGCCCATGTTGTAACCACATTAGACATACCCATTCATTCACTAGCTCGGTCACTAAATCTACTTTCAAAATCTACCACAACTCTTACTCTAGAAGACATAACATAATTTATCTATTAGAATGCACACTATGCCAGAAAAAATGTGTGGGAAAATCTGAATAGCTCTTTCACTACAGAATTAATTATTATCAGAATCAGATCAAGTCGACTCCCTACAAAAGATTATTACCTGTAGAACATTTCCGCCTAGAAAAACATGATTTCAAGAGCCATGTAAAATTTACTATAACTGAAAAAATAGAAATAGACAGAGAAGATAACCTTAGAAAAAAACTAGAGGAACATAAAGACAAATGGATTTTGCGCCTCAAAATACTTCATCCAGATGGGCTTAACCACAAATTTATCAACATAGATAGAATATAACCCCATAAAGCCACATTTCTCACACACACAAGACAGACATGCTTACAGAGGTGTTGAGTACACACACTTACACACATCACATATATATATATATATATATATATATGGCATATTATATTTAAGGATATGTGTGTGCATGTGTAGGTATATGTGTGTGTATATAAATATATATATGTGTGTATATATACATAGTATTTCTTATTACAAAAATGTTACTTTAGCTGGTACATGTATTTAAATTGGTATTCCCGTATTTTTATTCTCCTAAACAGTTAAATTAATAGCAACTGGCCCAGATTGAGAAGTTCTACTAAAGAAAGATTAAGCTTCCAACACGAATTGAACCTGTATCTCTTTTCCCATCAAGGAAATTTGCCAAATACACACAACAAAGCTTATTGTATGAGATAAATTTGAAACACTCATAACAAAATTGCCAAAAAAGGAAGATGCTTGAAAGATGCTTCAAGTAGAGACGGAACAAACAAAAGAGAAAAAGAAAATGGAAAATATTTATTTTCTTAAAAGCCAAGTAGAAGACCATGTGTTTGTGCAGATTACAAATAAGTTAAAGTGTAGAGTGTGTGTCTTTTGTGTTGGGGCTGGGAAGAGGGTGGCTTATTGTCTCCTGAGAACAAGTGATATTAGATATTATGAAGAAAGAATCAATGAAATGTCTATTTGCAATTGACAGGACCCCCCACCCTCATAGAGAATGGGGAGTGAAAAAGAGGAAAAGGGAATAAGGAAAGTGGGGGAAGGAAATATAAAAGTCAGTGGGTAGGACAGAAGAATAGAGAGAGAGAGAGTGGGTGTGATGGGAGAAAACAGAAAGATAGTGAATGCGACAGAACAGGTGAGAAGAAAGAGAGGAGTAGAACTGGAGAGAGAGAGAGACTGTGTGTGCAAAAGAGAGAGAGAGAGAGAGAGACTGTGTGTGCAAAAGAGAGAGAGAGAGAGAGAGACTGTGTGTGCAAAAGAGAGAGAGACTGTGTGTGCGAGAGAGTGAATGTGTACATGTGATAGAGCAAGAGAGAGACTGTGTGTGCGCAAGAGAGAGAGACTGTGTGTGCGCAAGAGAGAGAGAGTGTGTGTGTGCGCAAGAGAGAGAGAGTGTGTGTGCGCAAGAGAGAGAGAGTGTGTGTGCGCAAGAGAGAGAGAGTGTGTGCGCAAGAGAGAGAGAGAGACTGTGTGTGCACGTGCGCGAGAGAGAGACTGTGTGTGTGTGCGCGAGAGAGAGAGAGAGAAAAAAAAATTCATAGAGATGAAGAAAAGTGAAATGTGGAAAATGCAGAGAAAGGAATTAAAAATAACAAGATGTCAAAAACAAAAATGAAAGAGAATAGAAAGAAAATAATCAGGAAATAAAAAGTGATTTACAAAAAGAGATGAAATAGGAAATAAGACCAAAAAATAAATAAACAAAAAAATAAAATAAAAAAAAAATAAAAAAATGGGGAAAATAAAAGATCCACAGATAAAAGAAAATGCTAAGTAGAATATAAATTGTATAAAAGAAAGACTACTTTTATTTTTTTCTTTCTTGTGCTATCAAGACAAACCAATAAAAGTGCTAGAAATTGCTTAAATAAAGCAAATTTTTGAAAAATCCAAAACTTTACTGAAAAACAAATATTAAAAATTATAATTAAGACTTTGTTAAATTTGTCATTTGACCTTGAACAAATTATTTTTTTTAAATTTTATTTTTGCTCCGTTCAGCTTAACAGAGAACAAATAAATAATTATGCAGTACAAGTGAATCAAGAATACGTGACATATGGGACATCAATATGGCAGTAGTGTGGTTTCAGATCCAACAGTCATGACCAAAGAATGCTTGAAAAGGAAACCCTAAAACTCCCACCAACATAGATACAGACTGCCTAGATGATTCTCTTCATACAGAACTATTGTGGTGATGGGGTTGCTGAACAAACATCATAGAATTTTTGCAAAAGTTTCATTCAAAAGGTGAAAAAGAAATTATGTTAGCTGCAAGTTTATTCAAAGAGACATAATTCTGTGATTGAGGAGAAACAATAAATACTGGTGAATCTACTTCAGTGGAACACAATTGGGACACTGTGAATTTCATTGCATATAAGAATGTACCATGTATCCTCACAGATAGGGGTCAAACCCCCTCTACTTTATGACTTAATAATTGAGGATTTACTGTTGACTTACAGATAGGTTGGACTATAATCTGGAGAGTTACACAGTCTCCCTTTTTAAACATAATTATCAGATATCTACCTTTATTTCAAAACTTACAATTATTAATACACTTTTGCAGTTAAAATACATTTGATCAATCATCATGTAAACAAAAGGAAGTAACTGTTGTACCGGTAGTTTTATATTTACTGCATATTATTTTTATATCGAGTCAACTCGACAAAAAAAAAAAAAAAATTGTTTCTATATGGAGGAAAACCACAGCTTTAGTGTTTATGGGTATCAATTCAGATTTCTCATAAATCATGATGACAAGGTAGTGTTGTTTTGCATTTATGTCAAGTGGATAGATCGCACCCCTAACATTTTGTGAAATTTTTGGTAAAAAAAATGCAACCTATCCATAAGTATATATGGTATTCATTTTAAACAGATTTGGATAAAAAGGATAAAATATTATATACTGATTCTAGTACAACTGAGGTTAATTTTCTTTGGAGTGATAATCTAAAAAAAAAAAAAAATAAATAAATAAAATAATACAACCTATAATTTTTCTAAATATCAGTGTATACACATCTCTAGTTGTCAGCGTATAAAGTCTGTTTCTGCTACTCAAGAATGAAATATTGGCTGTTGCCAATATATACACATTTCTTATGATTCTCCAAGCATTTTCTGTAGGATTGAGATTCATGAAGGGTTAGAGAAAATGAAATCAACAGCTGGCAGTTAGAAAACAATTCAGGAAGCAGAAAGAGCAATCCTAGACCTTCAATCCATATTCCAGCTTTGTTTGCCATATTTACAGAAGAGGGTATAAAGATCAGGCTAGTAAGCCATTCCAGTCATTGCTAACAACAGGAGTGAATTTCAACCAAACATATTCCTACCATTATATCGCAAGATAAACAGTTGCCTATTATTCAATATTGAGGTTTGGAGACAAGGCTAGTTTACAAATGAAAAATAACCACTGAGGTATGAAATTTATCTTTGTAAAATGGCAACTCACATTGTCTTTCTCGTCTATTTATTGGTAGCTTTAGTATTAAGCTGCGTTCCACCATCTCTTGGTATGTGAGTGCTAAGTTCATTAACTCAGCAAATGAAACCCACAGTCAGTAAAGCCACCTGTGACCATAATTGCTCTCCAATAAAACTTATGAGTGACCCTTTTTGGAGGTTTCTCCTCATGGAAACTACCAAAATAAGATTGAAACAAATTTCATATGTCTAGATCACATTTTAGGAATCAGGATGTTTTTTTTTTTTTTTTTTGAGGATCTTTCTTTGTTGTATTAACATTAACACAGTTTGGGTTTAGTTTGTACCAGTTATATATAAGAATTACTAGGTAAGATTTTGAAAATGGTAGATTTTGATACTTGCTATATTTGATTTACTGCTTGTTTCTGAACACCTTTTCATGGATTTTATATGCTTCTTCCATGTGCTATGTTCCTTCAGGACATGGACAATCATGGCTCTCCACAGTTTCCTGTCCTTTGTAAATTTTGTCTTCTTGATATTTCTTCTAATCTCTGTTCTGCCAACCATTTACACAAACCTATTAGGTCAGTCATGCACTGCTCTCCTCCATCTCTCTTGTCTTCAATATGTCTTGTTAGTGTCAAATTTTCTAAGCTCTCTTTCCTCATTATGTTCCCTAGAAATTTTAACTATATCTTTCTGATGCTAAGTCTAAGTGTCCTTTTAGTTTCTATTTTCTTTAAAACATTTTTGTTGTGCACATGTTCAGTCCATGGTATTCTCGGCATCTTTCTGTAGAACCATATTTCTGTTGCTTCAAGTCTCTTTTTCATCTGCGATGAGATTGTCCAGCATTCACTGCCATATAGGAGGAATGATACTACACAACAGTTCAAATACTCTTTTCTTTGTTTCTAATGAAATTTTTCTATTTCTTAATACTTTGCTTAGCTTTTGAATTGAAAGACATCTTTCGCTATACTAATGCAACTTTGGATTTCCACGTTACATTTTCTGTCCACTTTTAAAGCACTTCCAAGATATTTAAATTTTTTGACTTGCTTGATTCTGGTGTCTCCAACTTGTAGTTTGCATGTTGGGCTGTCTTCTTTTGCTGACAATTTATTCTCTAGTCAACTCTGAAATCTTCATTCTCTTGTGGGCTTATTTATGTCCTTTGAAATATGCATTAAGATTCCTCAGACAGTTGCAGATTACAGAGACAGGCTGAGATTTTCCTAAAGTTTGTAGAAAAAGGCTTAGCTTATGAGATTTTATGCAATTCTACAAAGTAATTCCAAGTTAAGCCCTAAGTGAATGATGGCCATGAAAAAGAGCGTCCTGAGTAAGACGATAAACTACATCCAACACCAAGGCCTCTGATAATATGCTTTTGAAAAAATAATGTTGCCAGCTGTACATTTTTGAAAAAAAAAATAATATTACCAGCTATACGTTTTTGAAAAAAAATAATATTACCAGCTATACGTTTTTGAAAAAATAATATTACCAGCTATACGTTTTTGAAAAAATAATATTACCCGCTATACATTTTTGAGGAGAAAAAATATTAACAGAAATGGATTTTTGACAAAACAAAAATATTACCAGGAAAAAAAAAAAAAAAAAAAAAAAAAAAAGTAAAGTTGTTGGCATTAAATGACCCATTGAGATTGATATGCCATAAAACAAACCAAACCAAAACATGAAAAAGAACAGGTAATAGTCATTAACGTTTAAATATTTTAATAGTTGGAATGAAGAAAGACAGAATAATATAAAAAAAAAAAAAAAGAGAAATTAGGGTAAAAAATAGAGAGGGAAAACTAAGGTTGCAAATATGATATGCATTTGTGGACATAATTATGAAGATTGCTTTTGAGTGATCGATTTGTTTATTTTTTTCACAGCTTATCAGCCTTTGCAGGTTATTTAAACCAGAAAATATTTTTTTAAGTGTAAGAATTTTTTTTGGGGGGGAAGATAATAATTTAGCGATACAAGTTTTATTAATTAACCCATAGCTGGTGGGGTGAGAAGAGATGGATTCATACGTTTCCCAAAGATATTTGTATGTAAGTGAATATAATGAACCTGACAGGAATTGGAACTCTCCGATTAACAATTCTGAGCTATTATCCATTACACCACCTGCACATCCAAGCTTATGACACCTGGCATTTTCAAATGGCTACCCATCTAAGTACTGACAAGGCTTAATGTTGTTTAACTATGTGATGTTTCTATAAGGTTTATGAAGATGAAGGTCCTGGTAATGAAGATTGAAGAATTAGTGTCATGTGGTGATGTCTAGTGGTCATGAGGGTAGTCAAGGAAAGATATGTCCAATTCTATCAGGGGTGGGAGAAGGGAGACACGATTTACTTGTGGTTTGGTTTGCTTTGTTTTGTTTTATGGCATATCAACCTCAATGGGTTATTTAATGCTGACAAGATTTTTATTGCTGGTAATATTTTTGTTTTTGACAAAAATGGACTGCTGGTAATATTATTTCCAAAAATTCATTGTTGGTAATAAATTTTTTATTTAAAAATTAATTGCTGGTAATATTTTTTTTTACAAAAATGTATTGCTGGTATTAAAACCTATTTTTACACTTTCATAGTGTTTTGACCCCTGTTGGGGGTTTAACTATTTGCCTATAGCTGGGATCCTAACAGGTGCTACCACCCCAGGTCAGGGCAGACCTGGAAACACCAACAATTAAGAGGTGGTTCCACACTCCTCAAAACCTCCTGATCAAAGGCCTTGCTGTTGGATGTAGTTTATCAGGAATTACTAGTGTGTCTTCTAGGAATTTTAAATGAAAAAGACTTTTTCTGTTCAAAAAGAGGCTCACACATGGAATACACCGATTGGTTGAACCTTTGTCAATCGTTTTTTTTTAATCATTTCACCCCAAGCAAAGCAGGAATGCCACTAGCATGCAGGGAGTTACAGGGAGTGAAAAGACTGGGTATAAGGGGGATTGCGGAAAGGATAAAAGATGAATAGGGTTCAAGACAATGATAAACATTGCATTTAAATTGTTGAAGATTGTAGTTATCAAGGAAGCAAATAAACAGTAGTGAGTTGCACAGGTGGGAAGGGAGAGAAAAACTGTTGGAGTAGAAGTGGCAGTTGCATTTACCTATTTCAACAATAAATGGATGTGACCTAGATGCCAATCTAGTAGCACACCTAAATTCACATAGTCAGGGCACCAAGTTTGCCAGAGCCATTGCCATTAAAATATTTATAGAAATGACAGAGGGAAGCCACGTTATGTTGGTGAGAAAGTGAATGAAGAACCTTGAGATAAATAGCAGGAGCACCAGACCAGATAAAGCAATAGTATTCAATGCACAGACAAATGGTACATTTGTAAATATGCAAGATGGACTCTGACGAGAAAACATTCTGGCATGACACAGTAAACCAACTTTGCTTGCAGTAGCTGTAGATAGTCACTAGAATTTTCAATGAGCCTCATCTGGAGGCACATCTTGGAGTACCAGCAAGGTTTGCTTCACTTAAGTATGCTTTTTTAGGAGTGAGTGTGTTCCCAAAACAAGGAATTCTTCAGCATTTCAGAAAATCTTTTAGGGAGTTTTAGAATTACAGAAAATCATCAAATTCATGAATATTTATATAAATACTGGATATTGAGAAATTGAATTCATCTGGCCATTGACTATGAAATAAAAAACTTTAGAATTACATCAGAAGGTTATATACTTACATAAACACTATCATCTTTTGAGCATAGAAAGATCTAATTCAATATGAAATCAGAGAATAGTGTATTAATAGTTTTTTGAGAATAAAGCTATTTTTTCCAGTTACAAGTCCCTCTATTTAATCCATAGGTGGGGGAGGAAATTCATACTTTTCCCAAGGTTATTTACATTTAACTGAATGTAACAAACCTAACTGATTTCTTATTGTGAGCTGCTATCCAATGATAAGACAATAAGTTGATACAATGTATATGAATATAAGTTTGTTTTTTTTACTTCGACTCATACAGTATGTATAGCATAAAGCTTGGATTTAAAATGCCAACATTTCCAGATATAAAGGAACAAAAACAGGATTATCTTTGATATCAAGCATATTTCCCCTTTATTTTCCAATCTGTTTTTTATTTCTTGGATGTTTCTACACACCAAATGCCATATTTCAAAAGTTTAAGAGACCAAAATATCTATTCACTTAAAAGCAATCCTGCCAAAAGACATCTACAGACATTCTATCAAAATTCCACTGAGGCTGGAATTACCATTCTGATAGAATATGCTCAAGACTTGCTTGAAGAAAAGCAAAAGTAAATGGCAAAAGAAAAAGATTAAGAACTTGTTGGAGTAAGAAAAGAAAGATGAAAGGGAGGGTAAGATGCAAAAGTAGACAAAACAAAAAGAGAGGTGTGATGAGAGGAGGAAAGAGCAAGACTATGAGGATAGAGAGTGTGACTGTTCAGAAAGAAAGAGAAGAAAATGCAGGGTGATAGAGATAGACGGAAAATGCAAGTGGACAGTGAGAGAGAATGCAGTGTTAAAATGCAGAGAGAGAGAGAGAAAATGCAGAGAGAGAGAGAGAAAGAAAATGCACAGAGAGAGAGAGAGAGAAAGAAAATGCAGAGAGAGAGAGAGAGAGAAAGAAAATGCAGAGAGAGAGAGAGAGAGAAAGAAAATGCAGAGAGAGAGAGAGAGAAAGAAAATGCAGAGAGAGAGAGAGAGAGAAAGAAAATGCAGAGAGAGAGAGAGTGAAAGAAAATGCAGAGAGAGAAAAAGGCAGAGAGAGAGAAGAAAGAAGGCGCAGAGAAATAGGAAAGAAAGAAGGCGTAGAGAGAGAGAAAGAAGGCGTAGAGAGAGAGAGAGAGAAAGAAGCCATAGAGAGAGAGAGAGAGAAGCCATAGAGAGAGAGAGAGAGAAGCCATAGAGAGAGAGAGAGAGAAGCCATAGAGAGAGAGAGAGAGAAGCCATAGAGAGAGAGAGAGAAAGAAGGCACAGATAGAGAAAAAGAAAATGTCAAGAGAGAAAAGTAAAATGCAAGGAATGAAAGATCAAAACTGCAGTGAGGGAGAGAGTGGAAGAAGGGAATTTGTGCCAGAGGCTGCCTGCATCGAGGAATAATGTAACGGGACAAGTGCCAGAGAGCCTGCGGGAAGGAAGGGAACAAATGCAAGAGACTGCTTGCAGGAAGGAAGGAGACAAATGCCAGAGACTGCCTGCAGGAGGGAATGACAGAAGGGGACAAGTGCCAGAGACTACCTGCAGGAAGGAAGCAAGGGGACAAGTGCCAGAGATTGCTGCAAAGGAGTCAAAATTGAAAGAGAGTGATAGCCAAAAAGAGGAAGGGAGAATCAATGAACAGCAATATCAAAAGAAGAAAAAGTTAGAATATTGAAAATGGCAAAAGAACTGAAAGAGAAATTCTTTCTGTCTCTATTTCGCCATTAGCCTTGATAGTCAAACAACTGAAAATCTAGTGAACCAATATTCTAAAGTTGATGGCAACACTTGTTCAGTTTGAGAAAGACAGCAAAGTCAAAATCAATCAGTTTGATTGAAAAAAAAAAGAAAAAAAAAAGCAATAACAGGAAATCTTGGATTTTTATCATTTAAAATAGAAATTCAATAGGAATATCTTGTGCATCAATAACTAAATGGGTCATACTACTGCAAGTATCATTTCCTTTTTAGGCATATATATATATTTACAAAAATTAAGATTCCTTTTTTTTGCTACTGCATGCTTATCATATGAGGATTGGCAAACTAAACCCACAGTTAATTTGATAGAGTGAGGTGTTTAATCTTCACCAAATTATCCCATGTGAGCTCATACCAGATGTAACCGAGTAAATAGTTTGTTTCTTTACCAGTGGATCAAGTTTGGATGTCTGTTTCAGTCGTTTGAAAAATAGTAATAACAGCTTAGATTTTGAGTTTAGTATCTTCCTCCTATTCTATTGTTATACTAAGACGTTTATCATCATAATAATGTGATGGAGGCACCACAGATGATTTGACTACAACTTCCTGCTCGCTTCACTTCCTGTAGTATGTTGCTTCACTTCTGTTCATTCTGGATTATTCTTTTTCTCTACCTGCCTCTCTTTATCTTTCCTTGGACTGTAACCTGCAGGATTGTCTTAGAGATCTTGAAGATCCTTTCTATTTTAATTTCTGGGATGAGGAGTTATTATTTACACTGTTTACATGCAGACTATTGTCCTCATCTTTGTTGTTGTTATCACAAGGTTTTGGCTGTTGTTCCCTCTGGCCTTCATCAGGTGTATGTCAATTTGGGCAATGTACAGAGTATTCTGAACAAGAACCCTTTATTTAATCTATGGAGGTAGACTGGTGTAGCGGAAATGAGATGGACTACTGATATCACTACTGATAACAGTACTAGCCCCCATTGCTCAAAGAGAGAACGTTTAGTGTTCTGCCTCTGCCAAAAGAAAGCAAATGGCTGCACTGCCAGAACAGAGCCGATGCAAACCCTGGAATATCTGAGTATGAAGAAAGAAAGTAAGTATCTACCAGCTTCCCTATGAAATACTCGGGATGGTGAGCTGAGCTGTTAGCTATGCAAATGATTCTTTTTGATAGCCAACCAGTAATGTTTTGGGCTCCAAAAAGCAGTTACATTTTCTGGGAAGCTACAGGTGGACAAAGTGCCGTCCTGAATGTATAACAGGATTGTAGTGTGTTACTCAGTATTTCTGTCCGTGTTACCCAGTATCACCTGAAATTCATTCATCCTTGTTCATTTTTCCCATTGTCTTGGCTACATTCATCCCTTGTATGTGGTGTTCCTGTGTGGAAGTCTTGTTTCTACCCGATTCATCATAATCCAGTGTTCAGTTCCTTTAGTGTTGATTCCAGAGCTGCTGATTTTTCTGTCCCTCCTGAGTTGTGACACACCTCTTAGTTGGTAGATAATCTAACAATAAGAAGAAAATCCATCAACTGTTCTTGTTCCACTGACCATGTTGACAGATATTTTTAGTATTTATTTAAAATTTATTTTTAGTACTGCTCAGTTATTACCACTGAGTCCAAGTACACACTTCCTGACCCAGGAATTGAATTCATAAGTACTATGGCACCAAATTCCTGAACCAACTCCACTAAACTATTGTCCCATGGGAAAATTCTTTTGAACTTGGAGCCTTAAACCTAACCTGCCTGCTGATGAGTACTGTTGCCACTTGTTATGCTTAACTGCAGCTTTCTCTTTTTGTTACAGCTGCTGAAGATCTTCTATCCTTTGTTGTTCTTTCTCTATTAGCGGCTCCCATATCGTATTTACTTCTAATGATCCTGAGATGTACCAATAACATTTTATATCGTATCTGTCCATTGTGCCTAAGAGGGCTTCATATCTCTTGATGAACTGTCTGATTTTGTTACATAGGTTATATGATATTTGCAGAAGATAGCTAGTTTTTAAAAGTTTCTCATCAGTGGTCTGTATCCTTCTTCCAAAGGCAGACAAGAATATTAAGATGACCAGGGAGCAGTGTAGTCTGACCTGAATGAAATTGTTTCTCTCAACTCCAGAAGGACAACCTCTCAGCCATGAACAAAACAAAAGGGCATATTAGTCCTGAACAATATTTTTAAGGCAACCAAATATATTTAAAGAAATAAAATTGCTTAAATTATGTAAATTATTTTTTATTGTTCTCTTTCTCAACAGGATTTAAGGAAGATATTAGACTAATTCATTGGAAAATGATGTGGGTGTGTGTATGGTGTAATAGTAGTAACTCAGAATGAGAAATTGGAGAGCTGAGTTCAAATTCCAGTCAAGTTTTTTTTTTTTATATATTTACTTACACACAAATACTGTTGGACAAGGTATGATCCATCACTTCTACCCCCTGCTATGGGTTAAATTATAGAATTTGTATGTAAAAAGAAATTACTGTTATCACAAAAAAATTATTAAGGCAATCCAAAATACATTTTGGCTTTAAATAACCCACAAAGGGTTGATAAGTCATAAAAAACAAATCAGTCAATAATAGATAGTGACAATATTTCATTGTAGAATTTCACACAATATGATTTGATTGTTGAGTTTTGGAATAATATCAAAACTTCATCCCAAAATCTTCAGATAATTATTTCCAGTTTGGTATGGACACATTTCCCAAAATGGTAGAATTTGACTCAAAGCCAATCACTCCCTACACACACACACACACACAAAAAAAAAAAGAGGCAAAATGTTAAGTTAATGCTGCAAACACCATCAAATTATTAAAATCAAGTGCGAGTGCTGCTTGACAATTGTTGGCAGCTGGTGAAGGCAGTGGCTATAGAGAAAGGTGGGGAGGGCAAGCACTTGATGTTTCTGTTGAAACATTCCTGCAAAATGAAATATGCCCAATCACAAGGCATAAGAAATGACTCATCCAATGCATTTGGTAAGATACTAGCAATAAGCAATAGATCAAAGCTAATATTACTGAACAACAGCAAGACAATGACTTTATGCACACAAAGACTGACCCAAGAATTTCTTTGTTTAAATCTTTCTCTTTCTTAATCTACAATCATCTATATATATCAATATTCCTCCTGGTTTTAACGTCACTTCCCAAGTACTTCTTACTGACACATGCAGTTGGCATAATGGACAAATTCCAAAGCCTGACTGAGAAAGCTTGTATCCACTCTGCATTAGTACCCTTGGGAAAGGCATGAAACCATTTCTCCTAACAGTATCATTTTGAGTGTTTTGACCCTTTGCTTCCCAGGAAACCTACAGAAAGAATTACACAGATTTTCTATTTATTTTGTTATGTGTGGTGTATATATATATATATATATATATATTAGCTTTTCATGTTGACACAGAGGACATAGGTCATTCAAGGGCTTACGAATTCTGTTTTTTTTTTTTGTTTTTTTTTAATATTCTCCAAGAAATAATAATAAAAAAACGAGAATTTGTAAGTCCTTAAATGACCCATGTCATGACATGTGTCGACATGAAATCTACATATTATTAAGTCTTCTAAGAATAATGATCTATTAAATGAATGTAATGAACTGTATTATGCAGACATTGTACAATGTCTAGCTTAAAATATAGTTAATAGAATTTTTCATAAAATATCTATGTATTACAATTGTATATCCATCATTTTATTATATATCAGGTGCCCCAAAAAGTTTTTGCCGATTTTTGTTAACTTATTTCTGGCTCATCTGTTTAGTTACTAACAAGCATAAGTATATGGGAAGCAACTTGTATTGACAAATACATTGTTGAATGATTCAGTTATTATTTTATTACATAACTAATATCATTTTATTTCTCATTTCAGAGCCCTCAAAATGACTGATAAAAAATTGGTAATTCATGCTTGTTTAATTGGTACAAACATGAGTTTAAACTTGGTACAAGTGCATCATGTGCTTCTTGTAAGCCATGTACAGCCTTTGGCAAAGGTGTAGTAAGTGAGCGAACTGCACGTAATTGGTTTCAGAAGTTTTGTTGTGGCAATGAAATCCTCGAAGATGAATTTTGAGTTGGATGACCAATATCCCAAAACAATGAGGATTTAAAGGCAGCCATAGAATCAGATTCAGGTTTAACATGTCATGAAGTAGGTTAGAGGTTTAATGTAAGCGATGAAACTATAGGGTTGCATTTGCACCATCTGGGGAAGAAATGAAAATTATGCAAATAGGTACCATATGACTTAACACCAGCAAACAAACTGCAGAGGCTTACCATATGCTCTTCTCATCACAATAGACTAACAAAAGAACCCAGTTTTGATTGAATTATGACATGTGATGAAAAGTGGATTATGTATACAAACTCTAAGAGGAAACATCATTGGTTATTGCTGGGTGTTCCTTTGCCACAAACTTCAAAGGCACCAAATTCAAAAAAAAAAAAAAAAATATGCTATGTGCTTGGTGGACATGCCAAGGAAGAATTCACTATGAGTTTTTGAAAATGGGTGAAACCATTACTGCTAATAAATATTGAAAGCAACTTGAACGAGTTCAGGAAAATTTGTTGAAGAAACAGCCTGCATTAGTAAACAGAAAACAAGTTTTGTTTCTCCAGGACAATGCTCACCCACATGTTGCAAAAATTGACCCATGTCAACATAGCAGAGCTTCATCCACCATATTCACCAGACCTCTCCCGAACAGATTTTCACTTGTTTTTAGGCTTAGATAATCATATAAAGAACAGGACATTTAATAATGAAGATGACTTGAAAACAAAAGTGCATGTTTCCAAAGTAAAAGTAAGGACTTTTACAAAAATGGCATTACTCAATTAATGAACCGTTGGGAGAAGGTCATAGACTGTAAGGGTTCATATTTTGATGAATAAATACATTTAAGACTTTAAATATGCATCTTTAATTTTCTTTATAAAAATTGGAAAAAACTTTTTTGGGTACCTGATATAATGGTACATGTAATATTGATTTAATTCCTTGATTTTCTTAATTTTAAATATTGCCTTGTATTAAGGCCTATTGAATAAAATGAGTAAAATTTTAGGTTCAAAATTATATATAAAAATGATTTAATCATACTGGAGGCCCCTTTAAGATTTTCTTAACTATATATAAAAAATAATTTTAAAAAACTGAAATTAACCTATTGTTTGATACATATATCTCTCAGGTTATTTCATTGTATTTTAAAAGTATAATCTTAATCGGATGGATATTGTCACATCTTAATATGACAGTTCCTTGAGACATGTACGAATACCACACACACCCATAACAAATATTTTTAACTTTTCTGCATTAGCTTTGACCTGTCTTTTGATTGGTCAATAGTGACATACCCATAAGATTTTAAGCTCTTGATCCCACTCTCCTTAACTCTTTAATAAGCAAATGTATTGTTTTCTGTTTCCAAAAGTAAATCATTTTCATCAAAAGTTACCGAACATTGCCTGATAAGTCCTGAAACATAGAAATTTCCATGTTGTAAAATATTTTTAAATAAAAATATTATTAAAAAATATGCTCTACATTGTATTGAGTACTTTGTTAAAAAACTAAATGCTAAAGGACTGTGGATTCTAAATCTGTTTGTTCTTTCTCTGTGTGTGTGTGTATATATTATATAATTGAATAGTATAATAATGTATATGAATGAATAATAAAATATGGACAATTATTTTCTGCTGTGTCCTCTCTTTACCTTTCTTTTGCTCTATCTCACCATAAAGTATTTTAATGAATGATAATGTTGATATTCCCATGTTTACCCACCTTTTCACCCTCTGGCTTCTGATATCCAGCTAGCAATCCTGTTCCTCTGGGTTGCGTTTTCTGTGTTCATCCCTTCTCTCTCTCTCACACACATACATATATATATATATATATATATATATATATATATATATATATATATATATATGCAAATGTCTGTATATCACACTTTTTCAACTTTACTCTTAGAGGCCATAGCCTAATAGATGATACCATTTTGGAATCAGGCTGATTCCGTGAGCATATTAAAAACATTCCAGGCCAGATCTGGACCCACAATCTTGAAATTTTGGATTTCATTATTGTGATTGTTTTTTTATGTGATTCTTTTGTGACAAATTTTTTTTGTTGGATAACAATTTTCCTAACTTGGAAATAAATTTGGGAATAATCAAAATTAATTGCAAAATCCAGTGAAAGTTATGCATGAAACAACGATAATAAATAAAAATCACCTGCATCTGATTAATTCTAAGTCTTTCACTCCCACATGTCTCTACTTGGTTTTTAAGAATGAAAAGACACTATAAAATCATGTCAGGTAAACCAAGTTATTGGGAATACAGTTCATTGGGAATAAGGTTTATTGGGGAGAAAGATGGATGAAACACATACGATTGTGGGTATTATATAATGAAGGTGGTATCTCAACAAAAACAAAAAAAATAGGTCAACAAGTATTTTTCAAGAGGATAATGCTTTTAAGGCAAGCAGTCTTTTTAAGTAAACTGCTCAATATTAAGAAATACAGTATTAATAGTAAAAAAAAATGAAAAAAAAAAGATGAAAAATAAGTAAGTTTCACAAATTGCATTGATTTGTCATGATTTAGATATAAATTGCTTTAAAGATATTAGATAAAAAGAAAAAAAAAAAAAAAAAAAAAGAAGCTTATTACTAGCATCAACTTATTTTGCCATTATTGCAGGGTGTTATCTGATCTGAAATTGTTCAATCATATGAATTTGATCATTTGATTTAATCAGTCTTTCCATTACAGATAGGATATAATGTCTATAAAAAAATGTACATAAATAAAAAAAAAAAATTCTAACTATTTATAACTTATTGGATAATAAATACAATCAAGTTTCCCCAGATACTTATTAGGGATCAGTGAGAAGATTAGTGATATATTTAAATTATCATAACATTCAAATAATAGTCGGTTTCATGTAACTAAAATTAGTTTAGATTATTGGTCAAAATAATTTTATTTAATCACTCTCTCTCTCGTGTGTGTGTGTGTGTGTGTGTGTGTGTGTGTGTGTGTGTGTGTTTGTTCCTTAATTTTGGATGCCACATATCTCAAAAAATATAAATCCAATTTTTCTGAAATTTTCTCTAAATGTAGACAAACAGCAATTCAGCTGTGCTGGATGTATATTTATTATTAATATATATTATATATGCACACACACATACACAGAGGAGGGGGTACTGAAAACTTCACATTTTGGTCCATTTTTCATAACTGGACTTAACTGCTTTTGTTTTTTTCCATCCTCATTGCTGCAAGACAAAGATAATTGTTATGCTTTTGATTTTCAGTGTTGTTGTTTTCCTAGACTGGTTGCCAACAATGGCTAAAAAGCCCAGTCTGCTCTGGTATTTGAGCCATAGGCAAGGTGAGAAAAGATGAATTCATACCTTTCCCAAGAGTGTTGGTGCATCGTGTAATGAACTTTAATGAAATTTGAAATCCTACATTACCTTGATAAAGTCTCTCAGAGGATGGAATATATCAAATGAGAATAGTTTTTCTTCTTATATATAAAATTTTATTTATTTAAAAATTATAACAAACATGTTATAACATTACTACAAAAATAGCCATTTTGTTTCAACACTTCTGGTGTCTTTTCAAGCAATGTTGTTGAAATCATTTGATAAGACATCAGAAGTGTTGAAACAAAATGGCTATTTTTGTAGTGATATTATAACATATTTATGTTATAATTTTTGAATAAATAATATTTGCTCTACTCTGTATTGAGCACACTTTTAAGAATAGTATTTTTGGTTATTGGAATTTATTCCATATACACCAATCCTATACTTGGGTATATATGATAAAAATATATTTTAAGTT
Organism: Acanthosepion lycidas; assembly: GCA_963932145.1. NCBI lineage: Eukaryota > Metazoa > Mollusca > Cephalopoda > Sepiida > Sepiidae > Acanthosepion > Acanthosepion lycidas. The sequence goes on from OZ010597.1 coordinate 5,627,532, forward strand.
ATGCTATATTTATGGTTAAAAGTGTTCAATATCAGCGATAGAGCAGATGAAAATATCAAAATTTGGACACTGAGGTCAACTCAACAATGTTTCCTGCTTGATTGGGTTCAAACATAAAACAGACTGTTGCTGCTCAATGTTGACCTCAGTGTACACTTTTATATATATATATATATATGAGAGAGAGAGAAAAACAGGAAAATGTTTGTGTATATCATTAGAGATAGAAGGAATTTTTTTTTCTATACAAGCAGGTAAATCTTAACTTAGAATGAAAGATAAACAAAAATATTTACAGGCAGATGGAAATAAAGATATTACAGACAGGTTTTTATCAAGTTAATAAGCATAAAAGAAATAATACATGAACCCCTCACACATCAACATGGATGTCAGTTATTCATGGACTGGAAAATCTTCTGAATCTTATGAGATACGATTATTACGCTATAAGAGTTTATTTTCTTAACAAGAAGGAAATTACTGGAAAGTAATTGAAACTCACCTGAAGTGAGCTGAATGTGTAATGCTCCTCATGCCAATGACACTTCCACCGAGCTTCACTACGGCATATGACTTCACGGAATTTTGATGTGTTCCTCTCGAATTTTAAACTGGGGTCATCAGGAGAGAATGTGCACCATTTCGGGGCCTTCCTCTCAACGGTTTCAGTTGCACACCGGCCCCCCTCACTGATGTGAGGCCCCATTATAATGATATACAAGTGTTGTAGATAAACTAGCAAATGTGTAACGGCAAAATTAAATTTACGAAAATTCTGAAAAACGGCAAATCTTGCATTCTGAGAATGCAACGTGAACGTCATTACGCATTCATGATCAGTCATGTCATGCCGTCATGTTCGCTGAAACACTCCACGGAGTATTTCATTTTTTCCATATCCACATAGAACCATTTTCTGTTACTTCTATTAGGCGTTTTATACTTTTGGCCCTATTACGCCCTTTGATTCCAATTTGGCCCAGAAATTGGCACAGAGTGCCTGAAACGAAACCCCTTGCTCCAATTTCCACTGCTCTAACAATTGCATTATACCCCTCCTTTATTAGCTCTGACTTTAGATTTTCATATTTATTAGTTTTATAATCGTGGCTTTGTTCCATCCGGCATTCATATGGTACTGTTAGTTCAACCAGGATGATTTTATGGTTCACCCTTGACAGAACAATATCTGGTTGCAGACCTTTACTTGATATTATTTTGGGGTAATCATTACGCCAATCAGGAAGGTCTGCAGATACCTCCCAGATGCCACCAGAACTAAGGAGATTTTTTCCGGGTATAGCATGACATTTGCTTGTTTGCTTAGAGCCGACATATCTTTTTCCTTCTGCAACAAATTCCTGGGCTGAATTAGATGACTCAGACTTCATATATTTCTTTATAATTTTGACCAGCTCATCCAAAACACTATTGTGCCTCCATGTATATCAGCCATTGACAAGGGCTGTTTTACAGGAACTAAGAACATGTTCTAATGTTTGTGGCTTTTCCTTACATAGGGGACAAGTGGGATCACTCTCTTTCTTCCATTTAACAAGATTGTTCTTAGATGGTAGCAGGTCATACGTGGAACATATTAAATAGCTCAACATAAGTGGAGCCATCTGCCAAATGTCCTTCCAAGTAATAGATTTCTGAAGAGCCTCCTCCCAGTTTGTCCATTGGTCTTGTTGGGATTGTTGTACTCCTTTTACGAGTCTTTTTTTATCTTCTTCTTTCATCGCATTTTCGATGACCATGTCATGGCGATCTTTACCAGAAGATTTCGACCACCAATTCCTTTCATTTAATCCTAACCCTTGTTTCCCTGCTTGAGTGTATCCGATGACTTCATTGAAAGCTAGATTGTCTTTAGCACTTGTTATCGTCTCTCTGACCTTCCACTTTCTCCCTGTTTTTAACGTAGGCTTTAAAGCTTTTATTGCTTTATCCTTGGAGTCATCCAACATCATTTGAAGTCTAATTTTTCCGGATTTATACTCTTCCACAATCAATTTAAATGGTAACTTTAGTTTTGCTTGTCTGCAGTACAATGCGATATCAGACAAACCTGGAGGCAAACCCAACCATTTTCGGATATATTTGTTTATTTTACTTTCCATTGACTCAATTGTACTCATTCCAAATTCATACACAAGTATGGGCCATAGTAGCATTGGAATGAGCACATGCTCTAAGCACCATACCTTGTATTTTCCTTTTAGAGGACAAAGATCTATCTTATGGAGATCTTCTTGTAATGACCTGGATGTTTCTTTTACTTGGTTGGTATCTTTTAAGGATTGATCGTACCAACCGACCTAAACTTTTCACTGATTTTTCTGATACAGTAGGGACTCTTTGGCCACCTACTACAAAATTTATGTTTTTGTTCAACTTTCCTTTTCTAAGAGAAAGACTTCTGGACTTGTTTGGTTTAAATTTCATTCTACACCAACTTATCAGGTCGTCCATCAAGCTTAATATCTTGCGAGTTGAACTTACTTTGGATGAGAGGATTGTAGTGTCATCCATGAACGCCTTCACTGGTGGCATTTGACAACCTCCACCAAGCTCAACAACATCAGCCTTGTTGTTTGTCCCTTTGAGAATCAGTTGCATTGCTAGAACGAAAAGTATTGGTGACACTGTACATCCCATCGCAATTCCAACTTCAAGTCTGTTCCACTTAGTCGTAAAGTCTTTTGTAGTGAAACGCATGAGGAAACCATCAAAATAAGTTCCTAGCATAATAGATACTTCCTCAGGAATATGGTACATTTGTAATGATAATTGTATCATTTGGTGAGGTACTGATCCGTAGGCATTAGCTAAATCCAACCAAATGACATCCAAATCTTTCCTTTTAATTTTTGCTTTTTGAATGGCCTCCCAGATCATGCTTCCATGCTCTAAGCAACCAGCTATTCCTGGAACACCACCCTTCTGTACTGACGTATCAATATACTCATTATCGAGAAGGTATTTGGCCAACCTCGATGCCAAAACTGCGAAAAATATATTTCCTTCTACATTGAGAAGCAAAATTGGCCGAAATTGACTGATGTCCTTGGAATTCTTTTCTTTGGGTATGTACACCCCATTCGCTATCATCCACAGTTGGCTGATATGGTAATTTTTCCATGCTAATTTTAAGTTAGTATGTAACCATTTAAGAAGAGTAGGACATTTTTTGTACAGAAGGAAGGGTATTCCATTAGGGCAAGGTGCAGATTTATTCCTACTTTTGTCGACTATGCGTTTTATTTCTTTGCATGTGGGTGGTTTCATATCAAACTTCACTTTAGGAACGGCTGGCCAAAATAAGTTGCTATTATGATCTAGAGGAATATGTCGTTTAGGATCAGAGTTAACCTCTTAAATGTTCCTCTAGAATATTTTCCTTTATTTTAAGCACACCTGATCTTGGTTGATCAAATATATTCCTTGCATATTTGTATGGTTCCTGGAAGAAACGCTCTTGGTTTTTCCTTCGTTTCACTCGTCTCTTTCTTAAATTTTCAGCTCTGCTAAGAGCTTTGTGCTTCTCTTTAAGGTCCTGCCAGATTTTAAGCAAGCCTTCTTTCTTGTCTAAATTTGCGAAACGGATTTGTCGTTTTAGATCACTTTTTTTGTTTCTCAAATCTTGCATTAACCATTGACGCCTGTTCTTTTTTTTTATCATTTTCCTCCTTCACACCGTAGATTTCCTTACAAAACCTGTAGATTATTTTACTACTTTCGTTCAAACGTTCGTGATATTTCTTTCTTCCCAGCTCTTTACGTAATGTCTTGCTAATGATGTTGTCTAGCATACACCACACTTCCGAGTTCGATGCTGGTGGAAATTTGATTCTTGGCAGTTTGGGTTGCGTCCCATCCTTTGATTCAACAGCTTGGATATCCTCAGCATTGTGGTATGCATCCTGGCATTGGTTTTCCAACGTCTGTGTTGACAGAGCGCTGCTTCTGAACTGTTTTCAGAGAAGCACAACCCATTTTTGTTAGGTGAATCTTCGCTCCCTTTTGGGACCTGAATTTCCGACCACAAACACATGGGAAGTCTGTGCACTTTTCTAAATTTCTGGTTTGTTTTTCATTGCGGGGTCGTTGCCGATTATTCCGTTTGGATTCATCATCCTCCCTCCCTTTCGGTGAATCCTGAGGGCATTTCCATATAACATATAGCATACTACTGGATATACACATCAGTAGATAATTGTCTACACAGGAAAAACGATGTTCTATTAAAGAAAACATTTCAGTGTTATCTATATTCTTCTATTTTGTTGAAAGGCATGTTTAAGTTTTATATTTTTCCAGTTTGCATATAAGCTGTCATAAATTTATAAAATTCATGATATATTTATTCAATTGCTTTTGACCATTTTAAGTCATTATCAGTAATGTTAATATAACCTGTCAGGACATAGAACTCTTTTTATTAGTTTCATGTAGACATTTATTATTTTTAAAAACCAAAATCTAATTTGAATGAATCAAATCCAAATGACATTGTGTAGTACACTTTGTCATATGCATAACAACATTTTCATTTGTTGAAAAATAAATGGGTTTTCTTTCAACATTTTATTGCACTCTTATCAATCAAAGGCGGCACAGTGGAGTAGTGGATAGCAGCTCAGATTGAGGAATTGGAGAGCTGAGTTTGAAATCCAGTCAAATCCATTACATTCACTTATGTGCTAATACCTTGGAAAAGGTATGAATCCTCTTCTCTCTCCAGCTATGGGTAAATAGCAGGACAGATCGGATTCTATAGTGTTGGATGGCAACTGGTCTACCACAGAAAGAAATGGCAAACGACTGCAGGAAAAACTCAGTCATGTATCGAAAGATACATGATCACCTAAGCATATATCACGCATGGCACATAACTGACCAATATGTACAAAGCATAGCATAAGGCAAAAAGAAAAAGTGTGTGAAAACTAAACTGACACATAACTGACTGACATGTTAATATCCTTGGGAAAGGTACGAATCCTCTTCTTCTACCTTACCTATTGGTAAATAGCAGGATAAACTGGGTACTATAGCCTTGGATGGCAAATGGTGTACTGCAGAAAGAAATGGCAACCTACTGCGGGAAAAACTCTGTCTCATCAGTCATGTATCTAAAGATACATGATCGCCTCAGCATGTATCACACATGGTGCATAACTATCAATCAAAAAAAAAAAATCAAAAAAACAAAAAACAAAAAAAAAAAACTTATTTTTCAACATAATCTCCTTCTTTGTCTTTGCATTTTATTCAAGAAGAATTATTAATCACATTGATCAAACATTGTGCAGTGAAAATCTCAGATCAAAATTGTATGTGTTGTTTAGTAAGCTTAGCTTAGTAAAGTACCAAGCCACAAGTTTGGAATACCTAGTGAGGAGTAAACTTGCTACTCAATAATAATAATACTCTACAAAACCAACTCACTGACCATTAGATCATTTTAATAGTCAGCAAGTTAATTACATACGTAATCCTATATGCATATATTAGGTTATTTAGAAAATAATGTCAGATTTTAGAATCAACTTTTATTCCTGAATTAATGTATTTAAACACTTTTTAACTTAGTCAAAACAGGAGCCCAGAACATCTAAACATTTCTGTCATCAAGTTACAAAGTTATTTATGCCTTTATGATAAAATTCTAAAGAGCCAAATGCCAAGAAATCTTTACAATAAAATGTATTTTAGCTTAAAAAATTGTCAAGATGCTTGAAAAAAAAAAAAAAATGGTAGATGAGAGATCAGGTAAATATTGTGGATGCAGTAAAGTTTTGTATCCCAAGTCTATGAGCTTCTGTAACATCATCCTGGCAACATGTGGCTGAGCATTGCCATGAAGCAGAATTAGGCCTTGTTGATTAACCAGGGCCAGTCAGATTTTGCTTAAGTTAATGTACATTTCATCCATTTTCTGAAAGAAAACTTTGGCAGTGATGCTCTGGTTAGATTCCAGAAAGCTATAATGGATAACGTCAATAACAGACCACCAGACAATCACCATCATCTTACTGAGCCAATTGTTTACAATTATCATAAAGGATCCATTTCTCATCACAAGTCAATGGATCATTTGAATTTTGAAGATGCAGCATTGAACACACTTCAAAACATCAAACTCTTTGACTTTCACAAGAGTTTATGTGGAACCCATTTATCAAGTTTCGACATATTGTCAAGTTTCTTGAGATGGTCCAATATTATGAAAATTTTGACAACCATTATCTGAGACATTTCTGACACTTGATGTGGATTTTGTTCAACTAGTGTTTTCAGATGTGGATTGTCAATTGCAGATGGACATTCTCTACCACCTTGATCATCAAGATTCGTATCCCTACTGAGGAACTTCAGAAACCAGTGCAGTACTGTCGATCACAATTGGATCCTTCACTTTATGTTCGATTAATGTTGGCAACAGTTTGAGAAACATTATGATAAAACTTGAACTAATACAAAAAATAAAAGCATATCTTATTTTTTAATATTGAAGAGGACGGATATGTTTGAAGTTATATTCTAAAGACAACACTTTAATCATTAGCAATGAGTAATGTATTTTTATACAATAATTATAATATATTAAAATACAATTAGAAGGCTTATTCTAAAATCAGACATTTTTTATACAATATATATATATATATATATATATATATATATATATATAAATATGCAATCGTCAAGCCAAGGTGGCTTGACGATTGCATATAGCATGAAACAGACTGTCGCCTCTAAGTGTTGACTTCTATGTTCACTTTTATATTTACGCACGCTCTATCTCTGATATTGAGCACTTTATTCCATAAATATAGCACACCTTAAGACTATATTTCTTTATATATATATATATATATATATATATATATATATATATATATATATATATATATGCATGTACACACACATACTATGATGGCTAATTTCAACTTTTACTTGAAAGAATAAATATACATAGTTTTTGTTTTTTTCTTTTTAGTCAACTATTTTTAAACAGTTTCATATTTCCTTTTTGTTTTGTTGCCAACATTGAACTTAAAAGAAAAAAAAATTCTTCCATTTTCATGGCAATGTAAGACTTATAAACATATAACCAAAATCAATTCCTATTCCAAGACACAATGTGCATTCTTTGGAATCGGCTCTTTGCTTTTAGTACAGTCCCAAGTGGACCAATCAGGTTCTTATTTAGCACTTCCTCAGATGTCACAATCAATGGAATCAGGTGACTGGAATTCATTTTCCAATGACATCTGTTGATCCGTTACTCTAACCAACATCCAATCAACACAATCCATGATTATGTTGTTGGCCATTCTGACTCAAGGATAACCTTGCTGAAACTCAAAAAACCATGTATGAGTTGCAAAGAGCCATAGTGTCCCCTAAATATACTTATAAATCATGCACAAATGCTATAGATGGAACAGAAATTTGAAGTAATAGATTTTGTTCTTTAGACAGATACTAAGAATACAGGATCAAATCCTCCTCATTCCCTTCATATTCCATTTGTAAGGAGGAAGTTCCTCTCAGAGAATATTTTCCTGAGAACCATTACTTTGTACTTCCTCGATTACTATCATCCTTGTTCACTTCGAATTCCATTTGTAAGAAGGAAGTTCTATTCAGAAAACTTCTTCCAAAAAAACTACCTTGTGAAACAAACTCCCAAGAGGATGCTTCCCCCAATCATTACAATCTTAATCTCCAAGTTTAACTATTATTTATCCTCTATTTAACCATAATCTGCACTTACTTTCTCTTGTTCATACAACAATTTCATTCAGTAACCCTCTGCATTGAGTGACTCTCAGGCCTTGTATTGAAAAATGGAAACTAGAATGGCACTTACACTTAAAATCAGGAAGAGATAGTTGGAATATCTGAGACATTTTATGAAGAAGATAACTAAGAAAATTTAACACTCACATGACATATTGAAGGAAGGAGGGACAGATGGTGACCTACCTAATGATTTTGGGTGAATGGATGGCTGTTTTGTGTATGCATAGGAGGGGAGGAACCCCTCCTATGCATACACAAAACAGATGCATGCTGGGATTTTTTCTTTGTCTTTTGAAAGAGTGGAACCAACAAGAGCCAGGAATTACTTTAGTTGTAGAAGAACTACACTGGCTATTTTAAGACTTTCTAATCTCTCCACTCTGCTTTTGGTTAAATTTATTTTTCATTTTAATTCCAGTGCACATTTCCAATTTTAGCCACTGTATTTATTTTAAACTCACAAAGGTTTTCAAATAACAACTCTCAATATTAAATCCAAGTTTCAAACAAAAATCAATGATACTAATTCTTGTTTTTTTTTTTTAAATGTTTGTCGAGTCTTTTTCTCCTATTGGTTGATTTAACATTTCCTAATCCCTGATAAACTGCAAAGGATTACAGTTTAGAATTGTTTGATATATAGCAGAAGTGCAAAGGCAGAAGTGAGATGAAGAACTCATTAGTCTGCCTGCTAGTATTAGACACGTTAATTAACCTCATTTAGCTAAACACTTATCTTTCAGCTTCCTTGAAAAAAGGCAAATGGATAAAGAACATCCTTGTATATTAGCCTCTTCACATTTCAATTTATTCTCATGACTCAACAATACAGATTGTCCCAGCATAACTGATTTACATTCAAGAGGAAATGCTATGGACTGAAAAACTTGGTGAAAATGGGTCCCATTTTTCAATGACATTGTGATTATTGAAAAGTGTCTTCATTAAGCAAAGATTACAAACTGAAAATGAGAAAATGGATTTATTAAAAATAAATAAATAAATTTCCCTCTTTAACAAAAACATAAAATAGTTGCATTCAAAAGAAAGACTACAAACAGAAAAAAAACCTCCTAAGATGCAATTAAAAGGAGAAAGAGGTGTAAGTGAGCGAGTGAGAGAAGGAAAAAAAAAAAAAAAAAAAAAAAAGAAGAAAAGGAGAGTAGCAGGAGAGGAGGACAATCAAGAAAGGGAGGAAACCCTGAAGGAAAAAAAAAGTTCTTGGAGGAATTATCTATGGTATATTGATAAAATAATTTGATTAATTATATATATGCATAGACTTTGCTGAAAGACATCTGCTACGATGATTCCAGTTAAGATTTTATCGGATGACATTTCTAGAATCAGGCTTCTTCATTTGGGAATGGGAAAAAGATATACATAACAAAGGCAACTCCCCAAAACATATTCAAAAGACTTCGGTTGTCCTCATTTATTGTGTTAAAATTATTAAATGGACATTATATATATATATATATATATATTTATTATACATATATATTAGGTTGGAGCAAAAATAATGACGTAATAATGTCGTTTTTCGACATATTTTTTAACGTCAAAAAACGACATTATTACGTCATTATTTTTGCACCAACCTAATATATATATATATATATATATATATATATATATATATTATAAATTAACTGATTTAAATATGTTTTTTTTTGTTACACAGTAATAACCATGTTTCAAAAACTGAAGCTAAAATCTTCAAATTTAATTATATAATTAAATTAAAAGTATTAGTTCTGTTTCATCTTCAAGCGAATTTTGGAATAACTTATTTTTAAATTTACTGAGTTTTAAACGCACATATAAATTCATTGATAAGGCATCACATGTTCCAAAATTATGTAACTGTCAATAAATAACATTTGTTTTAAAAAACATCTTTTTGTTTACACTACATTTATTTCCTCTTGTAATGGAAAAATTACACCCTGAAGATGAAAATGTGAAATTTTCCAAAGTAATCAACCCAGCAACATCAATTCCATCTGACAACAATTTAAACATAAGGATTGCGTTAGTCAATGAATTATTAGTAAATTAATGCCTTATTAAGTCTTGTTAGTGAAGAGATTTTGCTATTAATTACATTAACATTACTAATTAATTCTTTGTATAATTACCTCTTTATATATATATATATATATATATATATATATATATATATGTGTGTGTGTGTGTATATATGTAGTAAAATAGAAAATAACTTTATTCTTTTTTTTGTACATATCAGAAGTGTTTCAACAGAGGATAGGAAACATTACTGATCCAATCCTATATATATATATATATATATATATATATATATATATATATATTACGATTGTTGTTTACTTGTATCGGGGTTTTTTCTTTAGGCTTCAGACCTGTATCTGTGCGATTTTTTTTGACAGATTTTCATGTTTCTAGTTCTTTCTTTTTTTAAAACCTTTTTTCCCCTAGAGATCGATTTGATTATTGGCAAATCAAAAATTTGAGGGGTTTTCGAAACGAGTATAGTTACCTATATATATATATATATATATATATATATATACACACAGAGAACTGGTGGAGTTAGTGTGCAATAAGTTCTCCAAACATGCCTTCTCAGTTTTGGGAATTCAGAGTTTTCGTTCTCCAAGATAGATAAAGAAAGAAAAATGTCAACTTAAACTAAATGGTTATAAATTCCACACACTAATGTTTTTAAAATGTTGTTACTTAGAGTCTGGAACAAGCAGTCATCATGGAAGTAACAGTTACATTGTAAGAGTAGATTTAATTGAAATCAAATTATGTCCCTTAGGACTTATCTAAAGAGTTATTTTAAATGGAGTCTGCGGAAGTGTTAAGCTTATTCACTTGGGGAATTTGACATTGTAACCCTTAAGATACAATGGATTATAACATTCACAGTGATTGTGCATAGCAGTGATTTATCCAATTTCAACTTAAATTACACTATGTAAGAAAAAAATGTTTCACTTGATTTTTTTCATGTTTCTTGTATATTTGCCGCATATTGCATCAATATCTTACCAGTTATGTCAAGAATCAGTGTCCATCAACTATGCTTTTATTATGTTTTCCTTTTGGCTACATTACATTGATTTCTCAATTTCTTTCTTACAAATTAAATAGTGATGGCTTCCAGACAAATGCTTCTGTTATATGTGTGGTTATTTTATTGGCTCTAAGCAAGTCAAATGTATTATTATTTTGCCACATATGGAAAGTACTTCAGCTGTCCAACTGGAGACAAGGGTAAACCATGGTCCCTCATGTAATTTGCGATAGCCACATATCAATAATAGAATGAGCAAGAACTGACAGAGCATCAAAATGATTGCTACTTCTGTCTGGTTGATGGATTTCGATAAACAGAGCACAAATCAGAAAGAGACTGTTTGAATATTCCATCTTTCTATATACCAATGCCACATAATGAAAATCTGCTGGTCCCAGTTTTCCCAAATTTCGAATCCAGAAATGAAGTCAATACCAAAATGTTGGATCAAGATGAAGATCAGGAAGAAGGGAGGGGAAGCAGCGTGCTCACGTGAAGAGCCAAACTTTCCAAACTAAAACTTAACCCTCACTAAAACTGTTGCAGAATTGCTGGCATCAAGGTTGAAGGAATGGAACTGTGTGAGTGCAAACTAGAAAATTTCAAAGTAGCAAATGCAGTATAAAGATTTGGCCCAATTCTACTCATTTTTTTTAACTAACTGATCACCCAATATAAGGGTCCAAGAGCCACTCAAGGTAGAGGGTTACTGAATTAATTTGTTATGTGAATATTAGGAGGAGAGTAGAAATGCAGATTATGAGGATAGGTAAGGGAGATAACAGTTGATGCTAGAGGTTAGGATTGTAGTGATCAGTGAAGCATCTGTGCAGGATCTGACGCACAAAGTGATAATTCCAGGTTAGAATCCTTCTGGAATATAAAGGGAATGAGGATGTGTTGATCTTGTATGTGATATGGCAGGTCCTAGATCAGATTGGCACTGGTGGAACTAATGAATGTAGGTGATCCAAACATTTGCCATTGAAATGGCAACAGAGTAGAGAGAGAGGTTGATAACATTTCATCTGTAAGAAAGTGAACTGTACAATTTATTAATTTCCAAAATGAATCAAGTTGAGCCCTGACAGAACCAGGGCTTGGGGAATATATTCTGAAATGCACTTAGAAACTTGCTACAATGACTAAAGAACTTAAACTAGAATTATTATTAAAACAAAGAAAAAAGATAAAAAAAAAGATTGTCTGGGTCCCTGTGCTTCTGTACTGATTTAAAAAGTTGGTCAGTTTGAAGCAATAGGTTTAAACATCAGCCCAATCAATAGTACCTGCTAATTGACACCTCTATAAGACATCTGTAAACACTGCTGTTTCACAAAGGCAACCAACATCCACCTATGCCTGATGGTCACTCTGTACACTTAAAGATTACAGAAAATATAAAATTATTGATCAAAAGGTTAGTATTCTTGCTGAGATTGTAGAATATGTATACTAAGCACCCATGCTTTTTGTGCTTGTTGGAGAACAGAAATATGGGCAAACATGAAGCAAGAATGGCAACAAAGAACAGCCCTGTAGTCCACAACCCATAAAGCTCTTATATCCTACTATCTTCACCTCACATTAAACTAGTCACATCATAAAATAATAGAGGTGAAGCCTTTACCATAATAAGAGCAAAATGTTGTTCGATCCAAAACTTGCTGCTAGTGTATTAGTTATTGCTTATTATTTGTTGGACATCATGAAGCAAATGCTGGTATCTGAAACTTCAGAGATGAAAATGACAGTGATAAAAAAATAAGTGTTTGGAATGTATTTTTGAACATTGTCAATGGTTTTATGAAGAACAACAAAGCAGAGAATTACAAGAGGCTGTTATTAAAGAGCTACTTGAAAAAGTTACAGAATTATGAATTGTAAAATGTTACTCAAACTGTACTATCTGAATTCTCATTTGGAATTCTTCCAAATCTTGGTGCTGTGTTGGAAAACATGAACAATTTCAAGGAAGGAATGATGGCTGACTTGACTTGAGAAGACAGAACAGACAACAGTCCAATGTTCACTTTTGAGCTAATTAATGTTTTTGATGCATTGAGTCACTTAAGCTTTGTAGTGTTGTATTGTTACATCATAATGAGGGTGAACTAGTGTTCCATAGTGGGTTGTACTGCTGGTGCCACTGCTTTAGTCTCCATAGCTGTCTTCAAGCCAATTTACCAAGTCACACTGTCTTGGTTTCTTTCTGAAAGTCAATTCAACCATCTATTCACAAAGAGAAAAATTTTTCTTATAGTAATAAATAGCATAACACCTGGTCTGTATTGGCTATTTTTATTGTTCCTCAGTAGGGGAATTTTGCTGACTACTTGTCAGTGATGGAGATGGTGAAAGTAAGTGAGAGAACATTCCTATTCTGGCATTTTGTTAACAGAGCAAAATTCTCACTGAAGAAATTTTTCCTTTTTTGTTTTTATCAGGAATCTTTCATTCTTGCCGATTCACAGACTAATAAAAAATACCTTGACAAATCCTGCTTCTTTTCATGTGTGATTTGTGACCATCAACTGACTGTGAAATATATCATATTTCAGAAGTACAGTATATTTCCAACAACCTATATGTCTGTTTATTATTTAGGAGATTTTTTTTTCTTCTAAATCCTTAGCCTTAAATTCTCCTTTATTTTACACACACAATGTTACAGTCACATTAGACTTTGTTTGGTTGCCATATAACATCTTGTTTTATTATTATTATTATTATTATATAAATCTTATATTCATTGTATTACTACAATATTGTGTTTTCAATGTTTTATGTGCATCTTTGTTAGTGTAAAAAAAATTAATATGATCTTCATATTAAGTATGTCGAAATTGATAGAGAAACATTAAAAAAATGAAACATCCATAAAATTTTGTTACCTCAAGCTATGTTTGTTGGAATTTATCTACTGAATTCTTTGAGGAAAGCAGAATTAGTGTACCAAGTTTGAATTGTGTGTTTCATTCACTTTGCACTAATAATATGGGAAAAGCATGGATCTAACAGCAAGATATTTTTTGTCATTAATGGCAGTCAGTCTAGAAAGAAGAAAATTGAATTCAAACCAATGTAAAAAAACAGAGCAAGCTTAGTTCTTTATCCTTGGTAAGCCAACCAATTTAGGAGAAGGAAAACTGAATTCAAAAACAACCTGAAAAGAAATGTGCTCCATTGGTCTATCATGCCCTAGACACATTTACCCCTACAACATTAATTGGTTTTGGGACTCATGTCTGTGATAAGACGCCTGAGGTTGTAAAAAAAATTACTTTATTTAAATTTTTTTTTAAATACTGTGACCTGAGGTCGATGATATTTGCAAATACTGAGTATATTATATAGTCTTAATGTAAACGTTTTATGCCCCCTAGACCTTATGATATTAATTAATTTTCACTGTGACACTGTGAGAATGCTAATAATTTGAAGAGAGAAAAAGGCTTAAATTAAATCGAAAGTGAACACAAAAAAGTGAAGATTGTAGATAGATTGAAGGACATACTGAAAACAAAAGGAAATATACTTTTATTTTTTTTTCCTCATTTTCTGAATAAAGGGCCTTGCTAGAAGATAACGCTGAAATCTACTTGGGCATCTGGTTAAAGTGAGGTCCAAAAGATGATGTGGGGGGAGTGCGGTGACATCCATGAATCAACCAAGGCTGGCATTTCTGGAGTGAGGCCACTAAGCTTGTCACAAAGACAATAAGAAAATGATTCTATGTCAATTGTTGATAGGGGTGGAGAGTGTGTGTATCACTAATAAGATCTCGTTGGACAATGCATAATTCGAATGTCAAAGGACATCGGTCAATTGCTAAGATAACAGTTTGATCAAGCCTTCCCTGAAGACAAGGAAAGAATTATATTTATCCAAGATGAGAAATCTGGAAAATATCAAAAACTTTTTATGACAAAGGACATTCCTAATGATGTGAAGTTGGGGCAGGTGAATTTTAATTAACGAACACATGCTAATCATGCCACCCAGTTGAAAGACCCTGATTGGTGAACGAGAGAGAGTGGGGGTAAAACAGACAAAACCCATTGAGGAGTGTTGGTATAAGGTACACATAAGAGGAGGGTGTAAATGGGGTAGGTTGACACCCTGCTACCACTACTCTCCGAAGGAGGGATTTGCCAAATTTGGATATGCAAATTGCTTCCCAGGACACTGTCAGCAGAGAGTTCTCATTGGATATTTGGAAAATCCTAGAACCTCAGATTGCGATGGACCCCACCTCAGTGTTGGGCAAGAGTCAATAAAAAGATCAGATCAGAGGAGAACAGATGATTAGCAGTTGAGGCAGAGACGCACTTCTATTACTTTGCTATTAATTTGCTGCCTGAAGAAGTCTCTGACTTAAAGCTTGAAACCCTGACTCCAACTTGGAAACAAAGAATAAAGTGTCTTAAAATTAGTCTATGAGGGAATAGTTGTTGGCCTTCATGCTTGTAGATTCTTATACGAAAAAAGTGTTCCTGTATAAATGTCAGTTATATAAACTTTGTTGATCTACACAACTTTCTTTTCTCTTTTTTTTTTTTTTTTTGGTCTTATAAATCATCCCACCTGAACGATACCAATCTAGCATTATCTGGCAACAATCTGATCCTTGCCTGCCTTGTGATCAAAACAAACACAATGTGGGACAGGTAGAGGCTTGGATTGATGTGACCCATTCCACGGTTAATCATTCAATCATGGGCACACCAGCACAGGACAAGAACGTTGATTTTTTGAATATTCCATCTTTCTAAAGAATTTTGTTTTTCTTTGAATATTGTTTAGAAGTTTGATGATTTCTGATTTCAGCTTCAAAGAATTGCCATTTTGTGGAACAAACTCCCATATGGGTGTTTATCTTAACCCTACATTCTCAACCATAACAAGCCTAAAGTCAACAACTATATTCTTGTGAATTATTTAAATTTGACTTTTAAAAGAAGTCACAGCTGAAAATGCATCTAAAAATACACTCAGCTGATGAAGCTTACTCTTATGTTTGTTTGTATCTTTTTTTTTTTTTTTACATATTTCACATTCAAAAATGAACATGCTAACAGGCAAACTATTTGTAACAAGTTTGTGAGTGAAAATTTTGTATGCATTTAAGTGATCTGCAAAATTGCAACCGAATTGTAAGTATCAACATTTTCATTAAAATCTGTATCTATAAAACAGAAGGTGTGTGTGTGTGCGTTATTTATACATGTCCACATTTCTCAATTGATATTGATGAAATTATACACACATTGCAAATTTACCAAGTTCGGTCAAGACAAACTTTTCAATCCCCATGTCCCTTGGGTTTGGCAGAAAAATTGATAGAATTGAAAGTGGGTACAACTTTTTGAAAAAACCAAGGCACGTGAACAAAATTTTTACTGAATGAGATGATGTTCTTTGCACTTAATGCAAAACATCAGCTCATGTTATGAGGTTTACATAAAGTGCTTGATAGTTTTCCCCGAGACATTGGTTTCACACGAAAAATTGCAAAAAACTGTGAAAATGTGAAAAATCAGGTTTTTTGAACCACTTAAAATAAAAATTTGAATAACTTCCTTATAATTTATCAGATTTTCTTCATATTGCAAAAAATTTGCCATCATGCAAGAAATAAGACAGTGTGGTTTTAGTCCTGCTTGCTTCTCCGCATATAATGAAAAACCATGAAAGACAATTCAAAAAGCCTGTTTTTTGGCCATAACTCCCTGGTTTTTCATTTGGTGCTTTCCAAGACACACAAACTGTCTTGCATGAATGTTTGGTTTGGATTATTTCGGTTAAGTAAATGAAATCTGTGACAAACTAGGTCCAAAATCGGCTTTTGCCATTTATCCTAAATTGGCATTCAAACAACCTTTGATGCAAAGATTGCTTCAGAAACATTATTGAAGCATTAAAAGGGAAAAATTTCTAAAGGACCTCTTATTAACCCCAGCTTTACGGTAAACATGTGAAGGAGGAGGGAGGGGACATTCATGTGTTTGCACTTGAGGTTGAATCAAGCTTTGACATATCATCCCTGTTTTTGTTTATTAGATTTGTGGACAGTGCCATACTATTTGAAAGTTATTATAGCCATAGGAAATTTACTGAATATCTCAAACAGTGAAACAATTTAACCCCAAGTAATGATCACACAAGAAGGTTTTATCGATGGAATTCCTTTATTAAGAACAATCAAACATTTGCAAAGGACATACCGTAAAATAGATGAGTGGGGAGGGAGTAGCTAAGTATAGCAACAGAAGATGCATGCAAGCAGGGATGTAGGCAGACATTTCTAGACAGGGGGGTGCAGTTATACAATTGCAGCCATGTACATCCAAGTAACACCGTGTACCTCAGCTAGTTTGCAATAAAAGCATGACTGCAAAACACACAAGAGAAAATATAAAAAAATACTCATGCAGGCCAGTCAGAAATTTCGACACCAAGAAGAATACAGCAAACAGAGGAATATTAAAAAAATTGAGGATGTATCTTTTTTTTTTTTATACATGAATGAAAAACTCGTATCTTAAAGAATCGAGTATGAATTTTGATTTATTTCATAGGAACAAAATATTAGGAACATTTTCTTTATTTTGTGTAATGAAGTCTGTGCAATTGTTAATGTTTCTAAGTTTAATACATTTTGAATATTTTATAAATTTCACCAGTGTTGTAAAATTTTTAAAATGTAGTGTCAGTGATTTTTTATGTGCAGTTGTTAATTTTAGACTGGTTGAGAACCATAGAAGATATTGTATAGAGCTTCCTATTTCCGATCCTCCCATGATCTAAAGATTCAATAATGAACATCTCCTCAGACCTCAAATGGAATTTATATATATGATCTATTGTTAAGGAAACTGGAAAAAAGGTTGGTTCATTATACAGCTCTAGTAAGTATCTCACTCTCCTGCTATACTCTAGTTTTACAAGAGCCAGAACAAACCAAAAAATGAAGTACTGCTGCCATATCTGGGCTGGAGCTGCTTCCAACCCTCACTTGCCTGTTTTTATAGAGTTCAAAAACACTTTCCACTTTGCAAGACCCCCACCCCCGCATTGTGAGCCTCTTGCTACTCTCTTGCTATTCCCATGGCATATGCTTTGACGAGCTTCATTCCTTGGTCCCACTAACCCTGATCTTTGCAACTGGGATCCACCATGCCATGTTCCCTTTGTATTCCATTCATAAGAAGTTTCACACAGACAGCTTCTTCCCAAGAACTGCTGCTTTGGGGAAAAGACTTCCTGCAGGATGTTTTTTTATTCACTACAATCTTTACCTCAAATCTAAAGTTAACAATTATCCTTCCTGCATAACCCCATAAGCATCACTTCTAGCCTTTTTTTACTCTCAACCAACATCACACAGTAATCTACCTTGAGTGGCTCTTGTGCTTTGTATTGGGTGAACATTAGTGTATATATATATATATATATATATATATATATATAATTATCTGTTCTCCTTATCTTCATAATCTTTACTTCCTACCACCTCTTTCATTCATTTACAATTTTAACACTAACCCTCTACCTTGAGTGGCTCTTGGGCTTGGTACTGAGTGAATTCTAGTATTAAAAAAAGATTCTGATTTCATAAAACAATACTTTTAAGGGTAGACTTTCCCACAGTTCCTTTATTTAATAAACATTATTTCTCCTTTAACTTGACCAATAAAAACAATGTCAGACACAAAAAGGAACTTGATCTTGCTTGCTAAAAGGTTTATTCAAATGAGCTTAATGAAGATAAAACAAAATGTTAATTGATCACAAGTGAGAATGAAAAAACAATAGAAAATAGAAAACTAATCATTCTGACTCACATATAATTAATATGGTCACATGATCAGACGAATAACAGCAGACATCTTTGTTTCATATCACTGGCAGCTACAACATTCACACTATCACTTTACATTCTCCACCCCACAGGTTAAGTTATGCAAATGAGAAACTGTACAAAGACTTTATTTTTAGCTAACCTCATATTTTATAAACATGTTTTCAGAACTTAAATGAATCAAACATTTCATTATTTCTGAAGACAAACTTTTTTTTTTACAGTTAAAGTTCATCTTCCATTAAATATTCATTAGAATTAATAAAATTATTTTCTTATAAAATTCCAAAATTTCTTCTTATACTGTAAAGGTCCTATGTTGGATGTAAACCTTCCTCAAATTTATGGTGAGGGATGGGTCATGCCCAAAGTGTGTCATAGGAGGGAAGATGTGACACACTTAGGCAATCATTTATGCTATTTACATTGTTCAGACTAGTGTCCTCTTCTTTATTGTCATATTCACTATGCTTTGGCTGTTGTACACTCTGACGTTCTTCAGGTGATAGATGTTGGAATTCCTACTCTGATGGACAAAATAAAGGGTTTGGTTGGAAATTCCAACGTATACCACCTGAAGATGGCTGGAGTGTACAATGGTCGAAATGTCATGAATATGAAAAAGATGAGGACAATAGTCTCAACAATGTAAATAGTAAAACTAGTGACAATACCTCATCTCAGAAATATAGACAGATTCTGAAGGTCAGAGTGTACAATGGCCAAAAAGTTGTGAGAATGACCATAAAGATGAGGGCAACAGTCCGAACAAAAAGTAAATAGTTACAATACCTCATCACAGAAATATAGACAGATATTAGGCAATCATGTCTCTTTTAGATTCATGGTCACCCAAGGGTATTTATATAAATAAATGTAACAAACCTAACTGGAATTCGAACTTGGCTCTACAATTTCTCATCCCGAGATGTTATCCATTACACCACCCATACATTAAAGCTTACAGCACCTGGTATTCATAAACAGTCACCTATCTTGGTAGTGACCAAGCTTAGCATTGCTTAACTTCAGTGATTGGATGAGAACTGGTGTCAATGTGATATGGCTGTAAGCCTAAAAAATCTGTTATTTCATAAAAAATTCCAAAGTTTACAGTTTAAAAAAAAAAAAAATTACTTTATTTTTCTCTGTATAGTTTTATGACTTCCAAAAGATAAACCAAAGTAACCCACCTCAGATGATGCCAAAATAGATCCAGTGCCTATCAGACAAGCCATTATCAGTTAACTTGAGAGATGCCCTTATAGCTTACAGGTGCAGATTTGGTCCTGAACTAGATGTCAGTAGCTGCCTTCGACATGTAAACAGGTGGTGTACCAAAATGTATCTGGAATGTGCATACATGGGACAAACAAGACAACAGGTAGATATATAAGCACCCACCAAAGAAGGAAGAAAGGGATAATCTCTTGTATCCTCATGTGAATGTAGTATCCACGTTCAGAGAAAACTCCAAAGCCACATATTCAACTCACTGACAGCAACTGACAAAATTTGAAGTTAAATAAACAATAATCTTACATATGAGAGATTCTCTCTTTAATCTGAACAACCATAGTGTTAAAAAATATTAAGAAACTACAAGAAAGTTTCATTAGAAAAAAGAAAGGAGTGCTGAACTGCTTTGTAATATCAATCCGCCAATATGGCAGTGACTTCTGGAAGAGGAGACTTCAGGCAAAAGACAAGTGGTTCTTCAGAAGATTGTTGGAAATGTCATGTGCAGATCGTATGGGCAGTGGAAAATTTTGTTAGCAACAAAGTTAATTTTCTTATTTAAATATCTGATAAGTGTTTTAACAGAGGGTGGAAAATGCGACAAATGCCTTCCAAAAGGCTAAACAAAGTAATAAGAAACAGAAAAAAGAAAAGAGTACTGAACTGTTTTGTAATTTCAGTCTTCCTATATAGCAGTGAATCCCTGAAAATTTCATCAAAGATGAAGAGGAAACTTGAAACAACAGAGATGTAGTCCTACAGAAGGATGCTGAGAATATCATGGAGGAAGCATGAGAATAATAAGAAAATTTTTAAGAAGAATGGGAACTAGAACTACACTTATATGTAAAATCAGAAACAGTTATAAATTTCTGGAACAAGTCATGAGGAAAGAAGGTCTGGAGATTATGACACTCACAGGTCATACTGAAACAGTGAGTAACTTTCAGTCACTTTCCTACTGATGTAATGTGACTTCCCTGTTTTTTCTACAAATATTTTCATGGTAACTGCTCTGACAAACTTTTTTCTAAGGTGCTCCAAATACATAAATTTAAGTTTTCTACTTGATTGTCATCTAGGTCCCACACTTACTGTTGAGATAGCAAAATGCAACTGTCACTTCTATTCCAACAGTTTGGAGCTCCCTTTTGTGTCCTTGCTTCCCTGATAACTGCAATCTTCAAAAATTTAAATGCAATGTCAGTTGCCATTTTCTGTCTTCTTGAAGCCCGTTCATCTTTTCTCCTTTCCTTAATCCTCCATGTTTTCAGTCTTCACTTTCACTTTCTGTAAAGTAGCATTATTGCCTTGCTTGGTGGGTAAATGATTAAAAAAAAATCCCTACCTAATGAGCTTAAGTAAATGGATGGCAGAACAGGAAGGTATAGTAAGGGGAAAAACATTGCTTCGAGTTAAAAAGGAGAGGAAGTTGTGGAGAGCCATGAACACCCACGTCCTGAATCTAAATTACAGTAATATAATAATTCAGTCTTATTTGGTGCTATTGTGGGCTTGTTTTGCAAGATGTTTCATTGAAGGAAAGTGGAACTAAGGTTGCCATATTGAGCTAGCAAGTAGTAAATTAGTCAACATCTGAAAGCACAGTACGACTAAATCTTGATTTGATTATTCTTGTTATTAGTAGATCAAGTAAGCTTATTTTTAAAAGTAGCCCACAAAATTGCATTCAGCAAAACTGAAAAATTGATTAGGCTGGACTTTCAAAAGTTGTTGAATTCAGCAACTCGGAATTGAAAAGAATATCTTAAAATGAACAAGTGCAATTTTTAAAAATTATCTAGTTTTATGTCAATAATGTAACTAAAAATGTTTCTTTATTTTAAACTTAATCTTTTTTCTTTTACCTTTTTTGTAAATAACTGGCAGTGATACTAGCATTTAGATTATTTACACTATTTACATGCAGACTATTGTCCTCATCTTTGTTGTTATCACAATATTTCAACCAATGTGCCCTTAAGCTTTCATCAGGGGATTCTAAATTAAACCCATTTTACTTAATCTACAGCTGTAGACTGATCTCATTCCACTGTCCATGTCTAGGGATATCTCGTCTAGTTCTTATTTTTAGTATTACTCACTTATTGGTTGTCCTGTTTCTACTGAGTCTAAGTACACACTGCCCGGTCCAGGGATTGAACTGATCCCTTTAATTATTCTATGGAGGTAGACTGTTCTCATTCCACTGCCCATGTCTAGGGATATCTCGTCTAGTTCTTATTTTTAGTATTGCTCACTTATTGCTCCTCTTGTTTCTACTGAGTACACACTGCCCGGCCCAGGGATTGAACTCACAATTACTATGTTACCAAATTCACAAAGCAATACTTTAATTCACTAGGTTGATTGATTGATTTGTCTGCTTAACAGCATATCAACTCGTTATGGATTATTTAATGCTAAGATTAAATTTTCTTGGGAGTTTGGAAATACTAAAAATATGATATGTTATTCTGCTTTCACAACTGAATACATGGTAGATAATACTCAGCTTTTGTGGATATACATGCTTGTGTGGACATGATTACTAGAGGTGGTAATATGTGTTTCGTCTTTGTTGAAGTTATATTTTAGAATACAGTTTGATTTAAGCAATTGTAAGATACTATATGGCTTAATGTTATAAAGGTGTTCTTTTATGTTAGTTGTTTGGTAGTATTTTAAACAGATTTGGGTGAAGTCGCTACAGTTTGTTAGTATATACATATTGTTGGTAATTTTTTAATATAAAACTGTATTACTGGTATTTTTACTATAAAAATGCATTTTTACACCTTCATAGTGTTTTGTTTGGGGGGGGGGCACTATTTGCTCATAGCTGGGATCCTAACAGGTGTTACCACAGGTCATAGCCGATCTAGGAACAACAGCAATTAAGAGGTGGTTGCCGGTTCCTCAAAACATTCAATTTCCCAATCAGAGGCCTTGCTACCAGATGAAGTTTATTGTTAGACCCTTAATTCACTAGGATATTGTACTGAATGAAAAATAAGAACAAGATATCCCTAAACATGGGCAGTGGAACAAGAACAGTTTATCCTCATAGGTTAAATAAAGTGTTCAGTTTGGAATTCCAAATAGGTTATCCAGATTGATATATATTTGATGAAAACCAGAGGGCACAACAGCCATTATGATAACAACAACAAAGATGAGAACAATAGTCCACATGTAAATAGTGTAAATAATTACAACCCAGAAATTCAGATAGAATTTAGATGCCGGATTTGGTAACCCTGACAAGACAAATCCAGAAAAAGAATTTTATTTACAAACTCTTGATAATTAAGTATTATTTGTGTTTATTGTAATCATTAGTTGCATTTATGATGTAACTATCAAGTTTGACTATTTTCCAAATAATTAAATCAATAGCAAATTTTGCAGTTCACTGTGAAAAGCAGTCTGTAAGGTTTGGTTTTGGCACGGACAGTAAAAGAGAAATTTGCCAAATGAAACCTCCAAAGAGAGTCAAAGAAAGTCCAGGACTGAGTGGGAAGGCATAATTCAAGATTATGAAGAAAATGAGAAAAAGCATAAAGAAAATGTGAGGTAGGGTTAGAAGGAGGATATAAAGAATACAGGGTGCTGACAAGAAAGAAGTAGAGAAAAGTGGGTGCTGACAAATTGGAAAGAAGAAGAGCTGAAAGTGATGCACCATGGAGAAATACAAAGAGATATCAAAAAGTTACTGGACTCTAGCTGATACAGTTGTACCAGCAAAATGTAAGCCCAGCTTACCCAACCTGCTGAGTCAGTCTGCCAATAAGCTTTATGTTTCATGCTTCAATTATTTTGTGAGGTTTTGTAACACTGTGTTGGAATGGTTCTGTAATCTTTACGGTGATTGAAAAATTAGAGCAACATGCCAATCAGATTTTCCAGGAAGCTTGACAACTCTGTTCTGAAGTTCTTCAGTGTTGAATGAAATTTTTGGCAAACATTTCAAGGTTTCGAGTGCTGTTTCAAGGCCAGTCAAACCTTAGTTCAACATGAGAAATATTCACAGTGAACAATCAATCTACACAATCTTAAATGTCTGACAAGGAGCTTAATATGGAAATATTTCAAACCTCATAAGGAGTACAAGAAGGAAATGAGATCTTCAGTCTATTTAATCTAGACTACACCCTCTGCACATTTACAAAGACAGATGTGAAGAGATGGGAACATTCCATACTACATAATGAATCAACCAATAGACAATGATCCTGCTTACTCTCTCAAGGCCAATGAAGAGCTGGGGTAATGCTGATGGGTATTCATAGTTAGGATAAGAATGATCTTGAACAGAGAATCAACATCCTCTAAGACAAGGGTTCTTAATTGGGGGTATCCATACCCCTTGGGGGTATGGGAACCAAATGCTGGGTGTATGCATCACCTTGGAGATGTTAAAACACTACCTGTAGAAATAATTCAAGAAGTCAAGATTCATTTGGAAGCTCTAAGTACAAATTAATAATTAGGGTTACTTTTCAGATATTGATGACCTCAGCATGGATTCGATTTAGATACAAAATCCTTTCTCATTTGATATATCGAGAATGAGTGATAACGATTTGTCAAAGGATGATTTCATTGCATTCTAAGAGGACCCAAGAAAGAAAGCTGATTTCAAAAGGGTTGGGATGGATGTCAAGCAGTTTTGGTGTGAACAAATCTCTGCTTACCCAAATTTGGCAATTAGGCCAATGCATGTTTTGGTTCCCTTCACAACTACGTATGTCTGTGAAACAGGATTCTCTACATTAAATCTGAAATCAAAATGGAGAAATCAACTTGATGTGTCAGATGACATGCAAGTAGCTTTGTTAGTAACTGTACCAGGATTCTATGCTTTCATTGCACAAAAACAACAACAAATATCTCACTAGATTAGTAAAAGTCTGTTTTATTGTAGTCGAGATACTAAAAAAAAACTTGCAGATTTATGTTCTCTTCCTTTTTCTTGTGTAATAAAACTGATTTATAACTTTATTTTGCTTTCAGTAAAAAAAAATATAGTAAATTTATCAATGCTTATTGTTTTTGTTAATGTTCTATTCCTAGCAGTCCAGTACAGTAAATTCAAGCGATTGAAATATTTGGAAGACATGCTAGCAAATAATAGGATTGGTGATAATTATTTCGACAGTCAAGTGAAGCGGGAATGGGACTATATTGGACAATCCATTGGGGGTCTGGAATCATCAAAAGGTTAAGAACCCCTGCTCTAAGAAGTAGTCCAAGAAATAGAACTCAACAAAAGATCTAAAATTGGAATGAAAGCAATGATGGCACATACACTGAATCCATCATAAAAATTCAGGATATGAAATTTGCAAATACTAAACACTTTATATAACTCAGCGCGTATGCATCAGTTTATAAAAAATTTAATATAGGATAAAAGAAAATTGAACATAGAATCGGCTGTGCCAGAGGAAATTTTACCCAATACCACAAATTTCAACAAAGGCAAAAAATTGAGCCCGGAAACTAAAGTAATGTTCTTCAATAGCTTTGTTAGATCAAGAATTTCATATAGATATCATGCATGGTGCTGAATCCAGTCAGAAAATCTAAACTGTCAGCTGTATATAGCCACTTTCTAAAAATCAATGGGTAAAAATGGCTTTGAGTAAGTGAAGTGTGACAGTCTTGGAAAAGACCATCCTTCTTGGAATCAAGGTCATAAATGCAATTTCAACGGAATCACATGCCATACTGGATGGTCTTTTCAGGCACTGAAGAAAAACTCAGATTACTGTGAACATTTCCAAGTGAACAAGTTCAAAGTAGAATTGAGACAACAAAAATTTGTAGTTTTTGAGACCCATGAATGATTTTCAGTTCAATTATTGAACTGCATTAATATTAAGGAAGATTAACTTACACATTTCTAATTGAAGAATAGAGCTTAAGGTCTAGAAAAGCTGACCAGCAGTATGAGCCAAAATTCACAAGAAGAGCTTGAATTTTTAAGCTCTTCTTTTGAATTTTGGCATTTAACCCATTAGACTTTAGGATTTTTGGTAGCAGAAATGGATTAAGTAAACCAAAAAATATAGAAACAGAGGTCTAGATCATGATTCTCTGATAAATATAAGCAAAGTTATTATTGTGTTGTGTAAAGTTCTCACAAGTATGTAGTGTAGTTAAGGAAAAACAAAAGTCAAGAGGGTGTAATAATCAATTTTGGTGTCAAGAGGGTGTAATAATCAATTTAATGTATGAAAGGAACTGAGTGCATTTTAAATATATTCCCTAGAATGATTTTCTTACCTTTTGAAGATTTACATTGTTTTAATATTTGGGAACTTATACCAGAAGGAAGAAAAATTTTGTATTGTGCATTTTATTTTTTGTATATAATTTGAAGTTAGAAGGGGAGAAGATTAAAAAAAAGCAGGAAAGTTTTGGCAAAAAATTGAGTTTATTTGACTGAATTTTGTTTTGTAGGGCCTCCAAAATCCATTTGATAAAGGTCGTTTTTGAAAAAGAGTGTCAAGTTAAATCAGTCTGTCACTTATAACACTAATTTTAAAAAAGATTCCAATAACTTTCCTAGGCAAAAAGGAGGCAGAAAAAGCAACTATCCAGAACTTATTGACTTAAGATACATGATTAAACAAAAATGTGTGTGTGTGTTTTGATTAACTTGATAAATATCTTGAGTTCAGACAAAATTAGACCAGTTCTGAAATCCGGAAATTGCCTACTTTCAGACTAGATATAGTTCATATCACTTGGG
Source organism: Acanthosepion lycidas (assembly GCA_963932145.1). NCBI lineage: Eukaryota > Metazoa > Mollusca > Cephalopoda > Sepiida > Sepiidae > Acanthosepion > Acanthosepion lycidas. Next base: position 5,654,283 of record OZ010597.1, read on the forward strand.
AAATTTTCTAAAAATGCCAAATGTCTGATTTCAAGTCTACTGTGCAAAGGAAATGGTGATAAATTTAAATAATATACAAAATATTATTTACTCAAATAATGGTCTATGGGTAGCATATCTACTACCAGTACAGAAAGAGGAATCAACCAGCAGAGTTCAAATCCCAGCCTATTCTGATGCATTCACTTTTGCACTTCTACCCTCGGAAAAGGGCATGAATCAATCTCTTCTCCTTCCATCTATTGGTTAAATAGCAGTGCAGATTGGGCTTTATAATCTTGGGTGGCAACCAGTCTAAGAGAAGGAATTAAAAAAAATGAATACAATGAGAAGCCACTTCACTATCTTTCCTAAGAAGTCACAGCAATACACTGATAATAAAAAGAATTGTGAAAAGCCAAGACTGCCTATGTCCTAAATGGACTAGCATTAATATATATATATAAACTTTTCAATATCTCAGAGTAAAAAAATTGATTTACTTATATTAATATTTATTAGCTATACATTAATAAAAATAACTTTAGTCTCCAGCCTTGTATTCTTCAATGCATATATTTTTTTTTTTTTTAAAACTCAATACACATTGCAATGTGATTGATAAACAAATTTTGCTGATATGACTTTCAACTTTTTAATTTATTAGATTCAATTTCAAACAAAAATATATAACCAAACTTTTTAAAAAACAAAAAAAGAAAAAAAAAAAAGATACTTAGAACACTTTTGATTTTCTTTCCTTTGCTTTACTTTTTCTTAAATCCCTGAAGATGAGTCATGCAAGATACTGTATTTTGGATAATTTTTGCATTGGCAGTAGCCACGTTTGTGGAAAGTGATTCGCAGTTTGGAAAAGACAATGGATAGATTCACGATACATAAAATATCTATCCTTTTTAATAAAACTGCTGCATAATTATACTAAATATATGTCTATCTATATGCGCACACACGTTTGTATGTGTGGATATATTAGACCAAATGAAAGAAATTCAAAAGACAAAAAATTATGACAATAATGATAATAAAAATAATATTTATTGTATATTATTAGGCCTTTATACAAAATAGAAGCACATGTTGATGTTACAAGTCATTAGGATCTGTTTACACATCCTTGATTTCAGATATGTTTTATATCTACAGCATCCAGGTTTGCAAAAGGTGATTCACATTTAGAAAAAGACAATGGATAGATTCAATAGACATAAAATGTCAATCCTTTTTAATAAAACTTGATTAGAACAACAATAGCTTCCTTATTTTACTTATTTAAATTATTTAAAATTGCATTTATATTGGATTCTTCATTATAAAAAAATCTCTGATCATAGATCATTACTCTCAGTTTGATTCTCACTGAGTGGCCACCAATATGGCTTTGTGCGTGATACAATAAAGTTTTGTAAATACTAATTTAACTATTTCTCCCTTCACTCGTAAATCAACTCCTTTGAGCCCTGACCACCACTTTAAAATTGTTCAGGAATGCAGGGCTCAGAGGGTTAAATACAATAAAAAAAGTGTTTCAATTTACAAGACCAAAATTTTCTGAAAATTTAATATTATTGATTTATACCAAAAGAAAGAAAGAAAAAAAAAAAAAAAAAAAAAAACAAGTGCTAAACTAGGTACCTCCACGAGATCACTAAAAAAAAAAAAAAAAAAAAAAAGGAGTATAACATGATGAAAAAGACGCCAAACTTGACGAAAACAAAATTTTATTGTCTAAATGTTTGTTATTATTAAGAGGAAAGATCAAAGTATTTTGGGGATATTTTTTCCATTTTTTAATCGTTCCTAGTACGTCTGAAATTTTCGTTAAAAATCTAGTTTTTTTTGAGTCAGCAAAATTGACCATTTTTTTTCCATTTAAAAAAAAAAAACTGGAAATCTCACTTTGAAATGATTTAAATATCAATTATCATTTTTTCAAAACTTATTTTAAGAAAATCAGAAATTATAATGTTTATCTAAAATATTTTGAACCAAACTTAACTTAGCTTTTGTGCCAAAAAGATGTAATTTGAAAATAAAACAAAGCAGGTCATAAACTTTTGCGTCTCTTGACAGGTGATGAATGACATATTTACGAATTCCATGAGGCTAATTTGTTCTGCGGAAGGAGAAAAGTGAAACAACTTACATTTAAGTGAACAAATTATTTACCTCATTATTTTTAATGAGAACTTTCAGCGTTTTTTTTTTTTTGTACTTAGCTTTCACCTTTACGTTTATGATGCTTTATGGAAAATATATTATAAAGAAATTAAAATAAGACTGTTAAGAGTGACATTAAATTTCATATTTCCTAAGAAATGTATCTAATTAATTTATAGGTACCTTTCTCATGAAATTTTATCAGAACTGTACATAAAATACTATAATTTTATGTACATTTATTACATTTTACTGTTATTTGTATTTGCATTCATTTTATTATTAATTTTGATATTTCATTTATGGAAAAATGTCATAACTGAGATTAATATAAAAATAAGATCATATAAATTTCATAAGATGATACTGATACTTGTAGGTACCCTTTTCAGTTGAAATTGAAAAATCAAATTAACTTCTTCACACATGTTTCGCAAAAGTAAAGGCCTTAACAGCGGAGAACAATGCTTAACTCAAATAACGCAACTTAATTATATTCTGGTTGGTCTTCCGTACTTTATAATTACAGCCCAGTTATAAGCACAAAATTACATTTTTTAATTACTGTGGATCTTTTGATTAGTCAAAATGATACACTTTACAACGCGCTAAAAAAAGATCTATCTCATAAGGACACTTAGGAAAGCCGATGGGGCTTTTAACTAATTTTATAATATTTTAACAACTTAAATGTAAAATCTATTATAATTAAAGAAATAACAAATAATTGTATTAAAAATTCATTTTTCATCAAAAAAAATTTTTTGCTTTCAGAAAATATTGTCCATATTCATAAAAACAACTAAAAGCAGATAAAAGCATTTGAAATTAAATAATATCTTTGTTTTATTGAGTTTTGTATATTACAATTCAGAGCTGATTTTCAGGTATGTTGGCTCCAATTAAAAACAAAAAAAAACATGATTTGCATTCCTCAAAGCACTGTGCTTTTAATTATTGTAATCACTAAACCCGATGCAATCGAATTTCTAGCATTTCATAAAATTAGTTAGGGGGGGTAATAAATATTTTTAAAAAATATTTCTACCATGACTTTAATAAAAAAATACATATTTATAATAATTTCGATCATCTGTGAATAGTTCCTGAAAGTTTCATTAACATCTGACAATTATTTCTATTTTTGCACGATTTTTCAAATTAATGTGTGTCATACCAAAAAAACGTGCTAAAAATTGTCCATGTTATTTACTAGTTCCGCTGATACAAATAGAAACAAGGTTTTTTTTTAATCAAAATTTAGAATGTTCTAAAAAGAAGGAAAATTTTTTTAAAATAATTAAAAAAACTTTGGTCTTTCCTCTTAATAATAACATAAGCATTTAGACAATAAAATTTTGTTTTCGGCAAGGTTGGCGTCTTTTTCATCAAGCTATGCTCTTTTTTAGTGATTTCATGGAGGTATCTATGCTAAACCTTTTCCTAACCCCAAAATAATGAATGTTGAAATAAATAAGTTATCAAAAGAAAAAAAAAAGAAAAAAGTCTTCAATGTCCTACCCATACACTCAGACTTTTATTACCGTCACTGATCATTCCAACATAAATAAGCTTGAAGTTTTTATATGCACATGTAAAGAATCTATAATTAGCATGCAAGAGTTACAAGCCATTTGGAGCTGCATAAAATATGACCCTATACCAAACTCAAGTAAGTTAAAGTAAATAATCAAACAAACAACACATCTATGCATGAAATCCTCCACACATTGATTTGATTTGTTTAATGGCATATCAACTCCTTGTGGGTCATTAATGCTAAAATTGGGAGCTTTGAAGTAATAAAAATATGTTATTCTGCTTTTATAATTGAATACATGGTAAATGATACTAAGCTTTTGTGCATATACATGTTTGTATAGACATGATTAATAGAGGCCGTGATATGTATGTTTTATGTTTTAAATTTTGTTGAAATTATATTTTGGAATACAGTTTGATGGATTAATGTCATGAAAGAGTTCTTTCGTGTTGGTTGATGTATTGTTGGTAATTTTACTATAAATAGGTATTATTTGTATTTTTATACTTTCATAGTGTTTTGTTATTTGGGGGGTTCTCTGTTTGCCCATAGCTGGAACCCTAACAGGTGCTACCACTCCCAGTCAGGGTGGACGTGGGAACAGCAGCTATTAAGAGGTGGTTCCACGCCCCTCAAAATCTCCACTCTCCTGACCAGAAGCCTTGCTGCCAGATGAAGTATTCATAAATTGAATATACACTTGTAGATACACTACAATTCAAAAACTTTTTTAAATTGACCAAAAAAGTAGTTGTTTTCTACTTTAAATAAGAGAAAATTATTATACAAAAAAAGTGAGACATGATTTTTTATAAGTAATTTTATTATGACAAATAGAAAAAAAAGGCATTTATGATTAAATTTTGCTTTTTTCAAAATATCCTTCTTTAGTCGTGATTACAGCAGCACAAATTTTTGGCATTCATTGCAAAAATTCCTCAAAGTGTAAGTTTGATAATTGATTCCATTCTTTTTTCCATAATTAAGAGCTCTTTTTAATTTTTTTTTTTTTTTCTCACCCTTCTGTAAAGTTTATCCCACGCTAATTCTGGGGGTCGCTTCAAACTTTTGAACTATAGTGTAAATATACACACACCCACAAACACGTGACATCAATCATAGTAACAGATAACATGCAGAGGTGGGGCAATGTGTAAATGAAAGAGACAAAAGTGAGGAGAGGGGGCAACAGAAAATGACAAAAAGATGAAAGCTGATGACATGAGAAACATAACAATGTCACAAACATTAATTAGCAATAGATGAGGGTAGGTGGAAACAAGGTAAAACAGGCATAAAATACGGTGTGGAGAACAAGGTAAAACAGACATTTCAAGATATAAAATGCAATCCTTGCATCTGTCTAAAGTCTACTTCAACTCTATATTTTGGTTACTAAACTGAATTTTTACTTACTAATTATTTACTAATTATTTAATCATTTTTTTCTCAATAGAAATAAATAGGTTCACCCATTGCCCAGTTCACACTCTTCCAGAGTCTTTTGAACAAGAGTATAGGTTTATCCCTTGTTCCCTGTTTAGGATTAGGTTTCCAGTTCCTTCAAAATCTTTTCATTCTCTTTCACTCCCAGTAATCCCTTGAGCCTAAGTAGCTTTGTCAACTTGCTTGGGCCAAATTGTTTAAAAAATAAACCCAATTCTAATAAAGCTTCTACAGTCACTGAAACTATGATCCACAAGAACAGTAAAGTGGTATGCAATGTCATTCATCCAGAATCAGAGATGGTTTATTTGGCAGTGCAAGAGGCATGGTATTCTTATAATTTGGGATATCTTCAGGATACTATACAGGGTCCTTCATGGCATCCCTCAAGCAAAGAGGACTTGGTGATTCTCTCTTTCTTGTAGTCAATTTTATAGTAAACTGGAAGTGAAAACAAAAGTTAACACTTCTATAGATAAAATAAACAAAAACACATGCAACCAGCTCAACTCATAATTTGAGACTAAAAAGTAAGTTAAAAAAGGACAATGAAAATTTCTGCTTAAAAACAAAAATCTTCTTTTGGAGCCCAGGACTGAGTATGGTCATAGGGTCACTAAACAGCTAAACACCTGACCAGTTCCCTCCATATATCTGGGTTGAATAACTGGTGAAATATTCATTCATGTGTAGTGTGTCTAGAGCAAGTAGACCTGGTGGAGCCCATCCCTCTCTAGGTCAAACCACAGCCAATAATCTCCAACTTGAAGGCACACCTTGGTTATAGAGATGTAGCTGTTGATTTCAGTCTAAGAAGCCCTCTGCCCAGTGAGGGTGTGAATTGAAAAAAAAAAAAAAAAAAAAAAAAAGAATTTTGTCTTGAGAGATTTTTTCAACTGCTATGCACATCAGTTTTCCTCTCTAGATTTTAGAAGCAGTTCTGCCAACATTTTAACTATTTTCCCACCATTTTTGGCAATGATTAAATTTTCAGTGATTAACATTCTACATTGCTTTCTTTCATGTATTTTTTCATTGCTTAAATGTGAACTAAAAATTGATTGTTATAAATGTTTAAGACAAAATGTCTTCTAAACAATAATTTGATTTTGTTTCAAACTTATTCTTGTACCTTTATTCAAATATGCTTCATTTTATCTGTTATCAGCAGCAGTCCAACATGAGAAAAATTTTCCTCTCATCACCTTATAGTTAGTTATCTATTGAGAACATCCTTTCTGATGGAGTGTTTAACCTTTGATTCTAAAGAGGCCCAGACTGACAGAAAACAAGCAGCTATAATTTGAATGACTGCTGAAATCATTGGTATATCATATGCCGGGTACTTCATCAGCAACTATGCTGAGTGGACGTAGCTTCGTTTCTGAGGGAATGCACATAATCTGCCATGACCGATAGTTAAAAAAAAAGGTCAGTAGGCTGTAAACCTCAGTCACAATTACTTGCGACTTTGTGCTAGCAGAACCACTGACAACCCAATTTCACTGACAAGGCTTGGGTCAAAATGGTCAACACATGGTATGGTTTTCAGGCATACTGAGATCACCTCCCTACGTTGATAACATATGCAAGAAGCCACCAGCCTGCTGAGAAATCAACCACAGTGAGATATGAACTCAAATCTCATGGTTGGAAAGTGCAAGTTCTAACCACACACCATTATATATATATATATATATATATATATATATATATATATATATATATTATATAAATTATAGGTTAGGTTGGTGCAAAAATAATGTCGTTTTCTCACATATGTGAGAAAACGACATTATTTTTGCACCAACCTAATATATATCTATAGGAGAAGAGTGCTATATAGACAATTTTCACATGGAATCAACACTGCATAGTAACTGGTAGTTTCACACCTCAGCAGAATCTTCAGGCCAAGTACCACTGGGAGGGAATGTAATATAGGCCACCTGAGATGTTTACGGGAAGTGGAGGAAAAGTGGTGGCCCTTCCCATTTCTTTTGTTTAGGGAATGTGCTTAGGGTTTAGGATTCTTTAATTTATTTTTACATTTATTTATTATTTTATTTATTTGTTATATATATATATATATATATATATATATATACATACACATCAAGGTAATTTTTACTTTTAATATCAAATTTTATCATATAATTTAATAATTATTGGTTAGAATAAATTCTTTTTTAATATTACCCCTATTTTAAAGATCTGAATAGTTATTATAACATGACTACATTATCAAGCTTTTTGAATTTTCCTATACTTGTATTTTGATTGGTCATTCTAGCTTTTGTAACAACGTTTTCCCCTTGCGAAGGATTGTTAATTAATTTGAAACTTTTAAAACTGTGATGTCCCCCAGTGTCGCTGCACCAATTGTGACGTCTGCCTGGCCGCGTCTGTCATGCTATCCTGTCCTGTGACAACCAACTGGCTTGGTATTGGTCACGGCACCAAATGTGACATTCTAACCTTTTGGTGATTCGGATGGGAATCTGGTTAGATTCGGTATCAGCCTTGTCGTTCCCAGCTTGCCTCCAACGTCTGGTTACCGAAGTAACTGTTTTGATTTCTAGTCTAACCTACCCACGTTGTGATTTGATCTTAGGTAGACAAAATCAATCAGTCGCCGGGCCGTAATGCAAGTTGAGTTTGAACAAGGGTAATACCACACAAGTATATGCAAAAGAAAATAAAGTAATAACTCGAAAAGTTCAAATGTGTTAAAAAAAGGATAACAATATTTTATATCTGGTTGCTGAATACAGGACTGCGTCTTTCTACCAACCCGCTTATATGGATTCGTGACACTTTGTGTTTGTTAGGCGAGTCTTAACATCTTAATTTGTTCTTTTAAGAAACTGGTTTTGGTATATCTTCAGGCGATATTTGTAAAACTTGTTTTGGTGGTGTGAGTCTAAGTCGTTCTTCAAAAATAAATTGTTCTTGGTTAGAAGTTGAGGTCGAGAATTGCGTGGAATCTTTGTCAGCTTTCTGGGAGGCTATTAACTCTGTAACTGTCTCTGCCAATTGCCAACTCCAAATATGGACGCCAACCAAAACCGGGGTGGGCTTGTCAGGGTTTGAGGTTCCTTGATAATTCTAAATCCACAATCCACTTCTTTGTTTTTGGTCAGGAAAATTTATTATTTTCCATTTTTGGAAGTCCTTCCAGATTCTTCCTTTTTCATATGGGTATCTCACCCAATCACTTCATGGGGCGTCAACAGGTTTCCCCTCTCTCTCACAGTGGCATCTCATACCGACCACTTCAGGGGTGTCAACAGGCCTCCCCTCCTTCTTCACATGATTACTTTCGCCTGCCGCTCATGCCAGCATTCAGCCAATGGGCGCCCAGCAGTGTGGGTGTGGCCAGACTGGCCTCGGTTTAAAAAAAATTTTGCTCAAAGAAAATAAAAAATTATCTTTTTTTTTTCTTTCTTTCTTTCTTTTTCTTTCGTAGTGTGGTCCCTTAATCGCAATTCTTATCCTAAATGTCACCTGGAATTCATCACCCGGGACCTTCGCCAAACAAGTGGGTGGTCAATTGGACGTATCGCACCTCGGTACCAATTATTCTTTCTGATAAAATAATTTTTCTATCATAGTCAGCTCCTGACAATAAACAGGTGTTTTTCCCAAATGATATGGGGGTGGTTCAACAGACATTTTTCTGCGACCCAATTCATTTTTATCTCTTTAGAATTTTGTCTTGCAGGCTACTCGGCCGACCTGAAATTTTCACCATTCGGTGCGCCGTCAGAAATCAAATCAAATCCGACACATCTGCGACCATACTTTCCTCGCTAATGAGGATAAAACCTTTAGCACTTTTCTTTGTTAAAAAAAAAATAACATCATTCAGTGTCCTTTTCGTGATGGCTTCTTATCACCTAAATTTAATTCTCGCCTTTTTCTTTCTTTTTTTCTTCTTTCTTTCTAGCAACCTAAATGGTGTCACAAAACCATTTATTTTACATTCAACATCATCATTTGATAAGACACCGGAGGTGTTGAAACAAAATGGCTATTTTTGTAGTGATTTTATAACTTTTTTAAATAAATAATTATATATATATATATATATATATATATATATATATAAAAATAAATAATGATATTTTTCTTGCATACTTTTATTTTAAGTGTTGAAATTTGGTTTGAAACTTGCTTGAGACATAAACTGGTAGTCACCATGCAGTGTTGATTCTTATGTCCATACTATCTGTCTAAATACTTTTAATAATAAATATACATTTCTGTTCACCATTTGGTACAAATCTGAGTTTCATCCACACGTTAATCTTCAGGCACTGATTGAAAACTGAACATTGTAAAATTTAAATATTAATAAAACCTACTATTAGGTTGGTGCAAAAATAATGACGTAATAATGTCGTTTTTTTGACGTATTTTTTAACGTCAAAAAACGACATTATAACGTCATTATTTTTGCACCAACCTAATATTTTGTAAAATTTAAAGAGCAAGTGTAAAATGAAAAAAGAAGAAGCAAAAAAAAAAAGTAAAAAAAGGACAAATGGCACCCTACATGTTTGCACATCTACACAGATGGGCGCATGGCCACATGCATGCAAACAAGAACACAAACAATATGGGAAAAAAATTACACCAATAATAAGTGCATAAAAAAGAAAAATCGAAAAATATAAGCAGTAAATTGCTGATATCCCCTGAAGAGTGGAAGATCAGGTGCGCCTACGAAACTCTAAAGTCAAGATGCTGAAAGTAAACATCAAGTAATAAACTTTTAGTTATATTAATATGCGATGATAGCCTAGGATAGGATCTCTGACTGTTGCCAAATCAGACAGGTTTCAATCCTGGCTGGAAGCAATCAGATGTCTAGCCACACTGAAGAGCTGTGATACAGTGAATTTGTCTGTCTGTGGATGACTATATATATATATATATATATATATAAAAAGAAGGGAGAAACTGCAAACAGTTTTAGTTGTAATGTGAATTTTTTTTTTTTTTTTTTTTTTAAATATATTATGCTTTATTTTCCATAATTTTGCTACATGAGTTTCCAGTCTCACGACCTTCATCAGACAAAAAGTGGATATTAAAAGGAATTAGTTTTTCTTATGTTTTTCGATGTTAAGTATTCTTGATATTAGACATTCTCTTTTTTGTGACCAAATGTTTTCCTTAAACTGACAGTGAAAAAGTTCTGCATGAAGGGTAATAAAACAATTAAAACTGGTCTGAGAAAGGGTGAGAAAGCTATCGATATTCTTAGCTTTTAATGACCCCTGAGTGTTCTTAGATCTATTTCCATTTTCTTGTGTTTTTGTCAGCATGCGTAAAAAGGGAAAATAGAACCTAGATTGTTGCACCATTCTCTGTGACTGAGTGGTAAAGCACACTGGATCAAATGGTGGTTTCCCCTATAAAGGGTGACACAGGTTTAATCCCTGCCAGGTAATGCAGTTTCTAAGATTTCATGAATGCACAGTCCCATAGGCATAATACACAGTGTTTAATAATTCAAAATGGGGTATCTACTTCAAACACCAAGTATCCACTTTAATAACATATATATACACACACACACACACACACACTATATATATATATGTATGAATTTCTTATTACTCTAAATGTTGTTACATCTTAGCTAGTTCAAGGGTGAAACTTAGTTGCCATTCTAGTCATACACCTAAATTCATGCAGTTGAGGTCCCAAGAAGAAATTCCATGAAAATATTTACAGAAAAGACAGAAGGAAGTCCTATGACACCAGTGGAAAAGTGACTGAAGTAAAAAATGTCATGTCAGGACCGCTAACATTACAGACCCTTCTTTAGATTTTGCCAAGAATTTTAGAGGATATATAACAGGATAACCATACCATATACGGCAGCAATATCCAAATGTAGAGATGATTGGCAGATATGATTACTGATCAAAATTGTCATGAATAGATGAAACATTTACTTTTCTAAAATTGATGCAATGTGTTAAATAATATATTATGGTACATTTGATGAGGACTGAAACATTGAACTTCATGACCCATGATGGTGTTAATGTTTTTTAAAGAAAATAAATTACATTCACATGACTGATTTACGTTCCCACTATAATAAAATAGAAACAAAACTAAGAAAAATAAAACTAAAAACAAAAATCAGACTGAGTGTGATGCTTAGCAGTTCTCTTTGATTATAATCTAATACTAATGTAAACATTTTATGATACATCTCCTAAGCTTAGCATAGACTGACACAAGACCACAAGTATAGGGCATCCAATGATGATCTAATTCATTATAGTAATAATGGTTTGAGAGCAGAGTCTCCTAACTGCTACTCCATAAATGTTGTAATCACACATCCAAAAGTGGCCTTGTTTGGCATTCATTACTGGCTATAAAAAGAATTCTTTAAAAAAAAAGAAAAGAGACAAAAGTATCATTAACAACAATAAATTAAATTCCAGTCTTCTGATGGTTGTGTTTAAATTTGAGAAGGTTAAGAACTCGGTCACAGGCTATTAACATTGTGAAGGAAAGAAAATAGAAAAGGAGGAAAAACTCAGTCTTGCATTATTTAAGGAGTGCCAAATAATATTCTCCTTTGGTATTTGGTCAGAACTAGACAGAATTGGTAATGGCACCAATTACCAACCAAAATCTAAAAGAAGTCAAATGTAGATAACTGCATTTAACAGTGCAACGAAATCAAAGATTGGTTGGAACAGGATTACAAATTGCAGTTAGAATTGTTTCAAATTATAATAATTTAGGAGCAGCAGTAGCACTTCTAACAACAAAAGATGAAAGATTTGAAATTAACCAAGATGCCTTTTGAAGAGCCATTATTTCAGACTTGCACAAAATTGTGCTAACATCATAAAAAGGGGGGAAGATTCAAATTGAAAAAAAAAAAAAGAAGCTGTCTGAAATGTAATAAAAGAAAAAAGGCTTCTTAGCATCAAAAATACACCAGTTTCTAAAATGTATCCTTAATTTGTCCAGTTAAATTGCAAGGGAAAATAATAGTGATTTTTTTTTTTTGGTTTTCTTCTATAATTAGGTGGAGACCAAAAAGTAATTTTATATTCAGCTTAAAAAATTTAGGCTAGATTTTTCAGGATTTTAAAAAAAAAAGGAGAAAAAGAAAACAGTTTTGACCTGAAGATAGTATTGGAAAACAAAAACTGATAATTTACAACTGGAGTTGAAGTTAATGTTGGTGACAATAATAAGTTGTTTTGATAAGACAAATTCAAGAAGTTCTGTTTTGTCAGTGAAATTTGCCTTAATTCCAAACCATTTTTGTTTTCTTGATTTGTCAATGTATTTCTTTCAGAAAATCATTTTCAATACATTTACACTAAAACAAAAGATATAACAGTAGTATTTGCAGTAATTCCTGACCATTGACAATCCCTTCTTTAGTTACAAGTCACAACAAAAACTGGCTGCCAAAAATGACAAAATTTATTAATTTCTTTCTGTATTGTAAGATTAGTTTAACCAGAGCGAAATTGATGAAGTAGTGGTATAGTCAGTGGGTATAAGTGATAAAAAAATCCAAAATCTTGCTACTCATGGGGATGTGTTGGCCAACAAAAATGCACCATGACTGTAACAGTTTTGTGTGTTGCATATTCTGCCACAGATGAAGAAGAAAGCATTTACTTTTTTTTAGTTATGTCATCATACAGTGAATAAAAATTTTAATTTCTTTAACAAATCCTACACAAATATTTTAATAACTATTGCAGTGTGAATCAGGCAAACTTGCATCTTGGTAATCATGTAAAAAATAACTTACAGGCTCAACATCTTAGTTGCGTATGTACAATAAAAAAAATCTAAATTATGAAAACATGGGTCAATTTTTCAAATCTACACCCACCCCATCCCACTTGGTCTTTTTTAATTTTCTTTAAGTACATAATTTTCTGCTATATTTAATAAATTTATTTTTGACAACATGGTTATCAAAACTGAACAAAAACACAAAAATGTAAAACAACCAATTACAAAAATAGTTGTTTTAGATTAAATGTTAAAGAACATTCAGCATTATCTGATAATCAAGATTCTGAAAAATGAATAATTTTACCTGACCAACAAAGGCCAGGTAAACTTTCCTTTTTTTTTTTTTTTTTTTTTTTAAATCATTTCACCCCAAGAAAGGCCATAAAGAAAACCTTATTAAGGAGAGAGAACAATAAAACAGGATTAAGAAGACAAAAGATAACGATTGACATTGCATTTAAATTTTTGAAGATCAAACTTGACTGGAAAGCAAGAAGCCAAAAGAGAGTTCCACAAGCAAGAAGTGTGAGAGAAGAAACTGTTAGCATAGAACTTACAGTTCTAATTTAATATTTCTCTAATCTATCACCACTTTATTTTTCTTCCTTGTTACTATTTTTAACCAGAAAATCAAGCTCTGAAAAAATCTCTTTAAATAGAATTTGAATATTTCATCCGTTTTTTTTTTTTTTTTTTTATTGATTTTCAACAGATGTTTTCTCAGTTCACGAGAGGACTACAAACTTCAAGGCTGGTTTCACATGGATAGTAATCAACTTTATCTTTTCACACTGGTCCCTGACATACTACTAGGGAGATTGAATCCGGCGTTGGCCCTCTCTTTGACTATATAGAGATACTAACAATGTCTTGGCTTTAGCCAATTCCCAAATCAAATCAAACAGAATTTTGTTTTTATTAATAATTCTTTCTTGGTTGGGCTGAGAATTTTTAAGCATGCTATCAAAGTTGCCCTACCAAGGCTAAACAGCCCAGTTTACCCTACTATTTGACCAGAGCCTGAAAGAGATGGCTTCATGCTTTTACCAAAAGCAGTGCAGAGGATTCGAAAAGAGTTGGATGAGTCTAATGAAGGTATGACAGCTTGGAAAACTCACACTGTTTTGATAAGAAAAGAACTTGCAAATTTGTTGGTGAGGGCATCAGTCTCAATACAGAGGCCTACATCAAGTACTAGAAGACAACCAGGTGTGTAGACAGGAAGTTTCTTATCAGGCAGGTCGTGCATGAATACATTCAGTATTTCTCATACAAGATGAGAACGGGCCAATTTTTATCCAAAGCCATGAAGAACAAGAGGAAAGGCCATGCTATGAAGCTTTTGAACAAACTTAAGTATCCCAGATGAAAAAAATTTCTGCCAGGATAAGATGGTACACATACATAACAACTATTGGCTTGCTGTGTCCCCAAAAGATGTACAGAGAGTGATGAAAACCAAATATGCAGTCAATATCATGAAGTTTGGAATGATCACTAGTGATGGCAATGTTATGCCTCCATTCATCTTCCCACAGGGCCTCTGACTCAACACGGAGACCTACATTGAGGAGGTAGTGCTGCCCTGGGTCAAGAGGGTGGCTGATGGAAGACTATGTCAGGCAACAGAACTCTGCACCATGCCACACAAGCAGGCAAAACCAGTCATGGCTGTCAGACAATTTCTGTGACCACATCACCTCTTCTGCGACCACATCACCTAAATCCCCAGACTGCAATCCCCTTGATTATTATGTGTGGGAGATGCAGTTGAGACCAACAAGACTCTTTGTAACACCAAAGATGAACCGAAGGCAAGGATTATGACAGCATTCACCATGTTAAACAAGGAAAACATCCAGTAGAATTGCAATAGATTCCGAATTTGTCTGGAGGCCATGGTTAAAGCCAATGGTGATTTTATTGAATAAATTTACTCTTTAGTATTTGAAGATACATTTGTGTAATTTTGATAAATATATCTGTTAAAATGAGATGTCAGTGTTATTTTCATTTTTGCATCATTTAGACAAATATTTATCCATCGCATCTTGTACTATTCCAGATTCTACATTTCTCACGCTTGCCTCACAAGCTGTTCACAGTAAACACACTTTTCACTGAGTGTTTTACAATTATATGCTTTTCTCAATCCCCTCTAATACCCAGTCTTTTCTCTCACTTTCACTCTGTAACCCATTGCGTACTAGTTACATTCCAGCTTTGCTTGGGGTGAAATGATTAAAAAAAAAAAAAACCTAAAAAAATAACATACCTTAGGGTGCTGTGAAAAATGTAAGTACACCTTGTTTGTAAATATCAGCAATGGGTCTTACCTGAAAATTAATGAGAAACTTGCATAAGAATCAATTTTAGAAAAAAAGCATTCAAGATCAATGCATTGTTGAAAAACAAAGTTGCAATCAATAACCAACTTACCTTGTAACTGTAACAATATTTTATAGTTGCAGTCTGTCATTGTATATTTTGATAGAACACCTTATAAATTATTAAATATCTATTTAAATGTTGAGTTATGTAATAATGAATGATGTAATTTTAAAATATCAGTCACATGACAATTCAACAAGTCTTGACCGTGTTCTATAGCCTTGGATGGCAACTGGTCTACTACAGAGAGGAATGGCAACCTACTGCGGTAAAAAATCTGCCTCGTCAGTTATGTATCTGATACATGATCGCCTAAGCGCAGTGTATCACACATGACACATAACTATCATTTAAGCTGTTAATCCATCTGCAAAAGTTGTCTCCCTTTAAAAAAATGTGTTCAAAGAAACGTATGTTCACTTCGCACTCCTGCTCTTTTTCTCTTCTTCTGTTACGAGTTAACATGCCTGACTGAACCATCTAGCCTTGTTTGAAGAGAACAACAACTTTGAATTCAAACTGTTTAGAAGGCAATGGGTAACTATTCCACCAACTTTCTCAAAAAATAATCATAGCAATTAACATTTTACAGAAAAAGAAACTGTGGAAATGTACTTTCAGGGCAGAGGTGATCATCAGGGCAGAGGTGATCATCACCTCTGCCCTGAAAGTACCCGACACATATTAAGGAAAAAAAATATACATCATCATATTTATCAATTATATTTTACAAAAAACTCAAACTTATGCTTGTTGGGATTTATGAGGTGTTGGTCAAAAATATAAGTGTGCATTTTCCATTAAGAAGAGCATTTTTTAGTCTTAACTACATTCAAAAAGGATAATTTCTGATGTGACAGCTGATATATCAGTGTGCATATTTTAAAAATTGACAAAATTGGTTTATTTTGACTTATTGATTCTAATATTGAAGATGAAAGAAAATAAGCTACATTTTTGGCAGACTGTATTTTTGTCTTAAGAAAGGTAAAAATGCAACTCAAACACAAGAAAAAAAAAAATCATTCAGCTTATGAAGAAGGTACAGTCGATGATCAAACATGTCAAAAATGATATGCAAAAGCTGTTGGAAATTTCTAGCTGACTGATGCTCCATAGTCTGGTAGAAAATCAAAAAGAATTTTAAATGCAAAATATTATTCTACATTTACTCAACTGTATTTGAAAGTGTTTATGGACAATTTCTACTCTTTCTTGATCTGACACAAAATTAAAAAGATACTCATTTTTTTTTTTTTTAAATAATAAAAGTGATGAAATCGATGTTTCAGCTTAGCCATAAAATTTCTTGATGAATGTTTTGACTGGAAATTAGTAAAAAGTTCAGAAGGGACAAATAACTACAGGTCATGATAAAGATTAAAATAATAAATTACCTTCTATTTTTTTTAGTGGATGCGAAATGTCATCTAAGTCCTCAGAGGTAAGATCGGCTTTCATGAACAAACTAAGATTGCTCATTAAACAACTCCTCCTGGGTGAAAATATTTTCAAGAACAAAACGTTGTATTCTGCTCTACTCAATACGACACAGTCAACATTAAGGAAATAAACAGTTACAAGCAACCTGTGTGCAAATGCATTGTCCAATATTACCTTGTTCTCAAAGCACTGTAACCACACACACACACACTCATGTATGGTGTTGCAATTCAAAACAAACGCCAACCAGGTATGAAAATAATATTATAGTATTTAAAGATCAAACAAAAATACTTATTTTGATGAACAGTTTGTTTTCGTGACTTTATCAATTAAAATGAAAAAGCAAAAAAAAAAAAAAAAAAAAAAAAAAAAAACTATTTCTATTTTTCAGCCTACTGAAAAAAAATGTTAACAAATGTTTGCAATTAATTAAGACTCCAAAATTGGTGGTCTGTAAGCTTAACCGTAAAATTAAAATATTAATTAAAAAGAAAAGTAAATACCCTCTCAAACACCTGTGCAAATATTTGTAAGAATGCGTTAGGTTAACTCCCTTTAATCGGATTCGATTTCTTTCTGATGTTGGCAAATCATTTCCAGTTACCTCCCTTGACCAATCAGAATTCGTCATTTTTTTTTTATGTCCCGAAGGAAATGAAATATTCAACAAGCAATTACTGAGAGATCATTTCTTAAACAAAGATGATGTGAAATGGCTTTACTAATTGATAGATCAAGTAAGAACCGAGAGAAATTTCATTTTTTCATGAGAATGATATGGTAAGTGTTAGGTTTCATATCTATTGGTAAAGTGAAGAGTTAAGAAGAGAAGCCATGAACAATAAAGGATTTTTTGACAGCGTGTAAAAATTTCAATTAAAAAAGGAAGCAGAAAAATATTTTGTAGAGGTTTTTAAACAGCTTTCTGAAATTGGCACAGATGAAAAGATTCCCTTTAATAGATTCCAAATTGAAACGTTTTGTTTATTTCAATTTTTTTTTTTATACACAAGGGAAAATTATAGTTTTAATTAGAAACTTAAATGGATTGAAAATGAATTTCAGTTTTTTCAAATTTCCTTCAATGAAGTCAAACGATCAGAAAATAAATAAACATTTATTATATAAAAATGGTCATCAGATATTTAACAAGTGAGCATTTGAGAAAGAACACTAGAACTGATCAGGCATCTCACTCTTCTAACAACAAAGCCAAATTTGAAAACACACTTAGGTGCTTGCGTATACATGTGATAATCACAAAAACCAAGAAAATCAGTTCTTTGTATGTGATTATGAGATACATATACATGGGAGAATATGATATATGTAAATTTCTATCTCTCCAAATAACCATTTTATCATTCAATTACCCATACAAGTATATATTTTCCTATGCACCCCTCATGTAGATTAGGTTGAGTTATGAATAATTTAATTTTCATTGTTGTTTATAAACTTTCTTCTTTAAAATACAGTTACATTTTATTCAATTATATATTCATCATTATTTACAATGACATGTTGCCTCTTATCCAGCAGCTCTTTAATTCTGCTTGAGTAAAAGTCCAAAGATTTTAATGTGAAAAAGGTTTTGAGAAACTCTTGAATCTGGATTTCAAGAGAAGATTTTCCCCATCAAAGCATTTTACAGTGATCGGCAAAGGTAATAATCAATTGGTACAAAACCAAGTGAATATGGTGGGTTGGGTAGAACAGAAGTGAATATGGTGGGTTGGGTAGAACAGATCAACAGAGTCCTGAAATTTTTTTTTCCTTTATTAATTCTTGCTGTATACAATTTTGTGATACTCATGATTGTCTTCAAAAAAGTTGACAGATATTGACAATGCAGATGACTTGGTTATCATTGCAGACACCATTACCAATGCCAAAGTTCTTCTACATGATCTATAAAATACTGCCATTGACGTTGGACTATGCCAGTACATCTAAAACTTTTTTGATCCATCACACATACATAATACAAGTAATAACAGAAAGACTTCAATGTAAAATAATAAAGTATTTAATTACCAAACACAATTAAAATACATTAACAACAAAGAAGTAAAGAGTCAACATAAAGACTATTGATTACTTATCAGTTAATACATGACTGCCTAGAGTGACTAAGAAAAGTACTAATTCATCTTGAAACATGTGATACTCATCTTTATGGTTTAGGTTAACACAATAGTCAACATGTAATTGTAACCACTCAGTCAGTGGTGTGATATCTATTTATAGTAAATGGTAGTCTACATTTCCATTACCTAGAGATTCATGTTCAAACTACAGTGTCAGCAGTGACACTTTTCATTCATATATGACAAAAACTGAATTCATAGGCTTCAACCATCAAGGCACAATACAAATGGTCTCATGCAAATCAATAAAATCTATCAATTTTAAAAAATTATTTTTTCTTAACATGTCTAGGAAGTGAGATAAATTTTATTGAAAAGGATGCAAAAATTCTCATACTTATAAAGCCTGGACCACTTTGGATAAAATTAATGGAATTGGGGAATCTGATCTACCAGAGAACCTCAAGCGGAGATTCTTTCAAGCCACTGTAGAGACTGTGTTAATGTATGCTGCCACTACCTGGACTAGTAGTAGTGGTTGTCATCAGTACCTGCTTGCATGTGAGCATCAGTATCATCATCATCCTCTTGCCACATTCCTTTTCTCCCCTTTGGTGACAGTGACGGAGATGGCTGTGAAGGCCTAGCCTACTCCAGAAGAGCCATGAGCTGGAGTCACAGAGGAGTGTGGATGGTGGACGCAACTGAGCAAGTTTGGCCCTCCTGACAGCACATTGCCGATCCTTTTCATGTTGATGATGGACCTATGCCAGGAAGGCTGATTTGCAGCAACAGTTTCTCAGGTCTTAGGGTTAATGTTGGTTTGTGTCAGGGATGTCTTTAACTAAAACCCTAGAGTCTAAGCTTGATGGAACCTACACCCATATGCTGAGAGCTATACTTAACATCTCATGAAGACAACATCCAACTAAATCACAACTTTATGGACACATCCCTGATATTTCTACAATCTTCTGTGTATGCAGAATGTGCTTTGCAGGACACTACAAGTGAGAAAAACAAACTTATGAGTGGTTTATTGCTCTGAACTCCTAGCCATGGAGTAAGATGGGTTGGTAGCCCAGTAACTATTGACATTGACCAACTATGACACAGAATGCTTCCCTACTGATCTTCCAACCTTGATGAAGAACCGTGAGGGTTGGCATGATAGACTCATGAATGTCTAAGCTAACTCAAACAAATAAAAAATAAATAAGAACTTTGTGTTTTCATGGAGAATAACATTTTTCTTACTGACAACCTCAGGCTGCTTTTTGTCCAAATCTTTATAGACATGTTACAGCTGCTGGACATGTAAATGTACATTTAGTTACATGCAGAAATACACACATTACTATGTAGAGGCAGTGTTAATGTATGCTGCCACTGCCTGGACATTGACTTGTAGTTGTGGTACAAAGTCAGGTGAATAGGAATATCAATTTTCCAATTGACGACCTCATGTCGCTTTTTGTTCAAACCTTTATGGACATGTTACAGCTGCTGGACATATAAATATACATTTAGTGTTTCATTGCATTTTAAAAACTCTAAATGAATTTCATTACACACAGAAACACACACATTACTATTCTCCATGGAGCTCAGCTTTTTATGTTGGTTGTAAAAATGTATCCTTGTTAATTTACTACCCATTACATTGAACATTGTTGTATATCACCCATTTTTCATTACCTGTTATGATATATTTAAGGAAAGATGAGTTAGGATGATACATTTGTTATTACAGTTAGTTCCTAAAATGGAAAATATTTATGATTCAATGTAATGCTTAGAAATGACATCCTGTATAATATGGGCAAGTCCTCTTCCTCTGTGCCAGGGGAGTTATGTCTTTAAGAGATTTGTACAAGTCATAAAATGGCATTGAAATAATTAAAGCATGTTGATATATGATGATGATGAACATTTTTATACCTATTGTTTCATATACAAGATTTTCAAAAATTACTATTCCCGCCAACAAAAAAAAAAAGAGAAAAATAGAAAGATCACCATTGCTTACTTCCCTTTACTATTAAATTGAAATCAAAATGCCAAGAGATAAAAAAGGCAATTTGAATAACAAAGCAATTTAAATATATAGTTCATCAATAAAACAATTGTTTGTGTATAAAGTTCATGAAAGATCAGAATAGACATGAATAATAAAAGACAATATTTTATTTAAATTTGAAGCTGGATTTGTAAATTACGCGTCTCCATCAAGTTGGACAAGATCAAAAACACAAATGTAAATGATTTGATGTTACATACTGACAGCATTACCTCTCTGTCTTTCTAGATCATTTATGACTGAGTACCGAGTTTGATCCTCACTGGGTGTCCCATACTTTTGGCCTTGTGCCACATCTAAGCTGTGCTTAGATAATCACTCAGGCACTTTGACATGGTGTAATAGTTAGCAAGCTTGTCTCGCTAATTCAATTACGACTGAGTAGTGAATTTGATTCTAAGTGCTTCACACTTTTGGCCTTGTGCCACATCAAAGCTAGCAGAGGAAGAGAAGGGGTTTGCAGTTGTAGTATCTGCTCCATGCCAGAGGCCTTCTCTCCTCCCTTGCATTCCCTCATCGTTGCATAACATCTGTCACATAGTGGTGCTATGACTGGCTATGACTAGCTCTGACAAGCTTAGACCAGTAGCTCGAGTGAAAACTCAGGTCTCCATATTAAAAACTGACCTTGTGCCACAACCTGAATCAGTGGGGGAGCCAAGGTAAATCTTGGGCACCTTGACGTGGTGTAATGATTAGCAAGCTTGTCTCACTAGGTCAATTATGACTGAATAGTGAGTTTGATCCTCACTGAGTGCCCCATACTTTCAGCCTTGTGCCACATCTAAGCTACACTTAGAATAATTATTACAGGCTCTTCTCCCGAAAGGAAGTGATAGAGGAGGAGAAGGCGTATTTCCCGTCGGAGTAGATGCTCTGGTTGTAGTATCTGTTCTGTGCTGGAGGCTTTCTCTCCTCCCTCTTGTTGCATAACATCTATTCTGTAGTAGGGGTATGACAAGCTATGACCAGCAGCCTGAGTGGAGACATTCAGGTTCCCACGTTAAACATCGACCTTGTGAGGAGTCAAGGTAAATCCCAGACATTACCTCTCCTTTAGGATGGGAAGTGCTGAGGGGCTTGTGCAATTTTCTATTTGTATTGCTGCTAAACTCACTTTAAACCTCAATTGTCACATTTGTTAGTGACATGGGTGTGCTAAAAAAAAATCAATTATACCACAATATTGTTTCCTGTTTAATAACACCTAAGAACTATTGAAGAAATTGGCCTTTGGGCAGAGATCAAAGTGTAGTATCTGTTCTCTCTTTAGATGTGAGAAGGTATCCAGTCCCGGGGATTCCAACCATAAAGCCATACATTCTTCATTGCACTAAGCAAGGTGGGGTCAGAGTAAAATCAATGCCAATATGACAGTGGTTGCAGGGACTGGGCAATTTTTGTCCTTGGCCTGTTTGCATATTCATGTGTATGGGTACCCCACCTTGAAAAAGACCTTGTGTCAAAAGTTGCCTTAGAAGGAAGGTCAGGTAAATATTTGCTTCTCAGCATTTTGGCTGGAATGAAAATATAGTATCTGTTCTCTCCTTAATTGTGATGGGAGAAGGTGTTTGATCCTGGGGATTCCAACCTTGTGGCAGCAACTTCCTCATTGCACTAAGAGAGGTTGGGTTGGTGCAATATTAACAACAGCATGACAGTGCTTGTGGAGGTTAGGCAATTTTTGTCCTTAGCTTATATGCATGTGAACACCATATAAAAATAAGATCTGTCAATTCTTGCCATAGTGGAGAATGTAAATACCAAGTTTAATTGTAATATTCAAAAAACTTTAAAAATATCAAAAGGCAACAATGGTGTTTATCAAGAAATTCTCATCTGACATATTTAATTAAACCTGCCTGAAAAAAGACCATTAACATAAATAGTGAAGAAAATATTTTAAAATTACATTTTCAAAGGAATAAAAAACAAATTATACTTTATTTCACATGAATTAGAAATTTTTAATTAGATATAAAACCTATCCCTAAATTTAGAAAAAAAAAAAAAAAAAAAAAAAACCTAATTTCATGGCCTAAGAGCTTTTTTCCTTGACTCTAACTTAGATTTTATAGCATGTGATAACCGCCAAACCATTCTTCTATTTACATTTAAGACTACAATATTGTAGTGCTTGGCTGGTAATCTTGTAAAAATTAAATCTGGCTCCTTGATGATGCCTGAGTAAACATTAGTTGACCAAATATCTCAATTTTGCATATAAAATTCAGGTTATATTATTTTAGAGATTTGGTAGGGCGGGGAGAGGTCTTACATGTTATCAAATATGGTATTTTGCCACAAAAGTCTACAAAAAATAATTTTGAAATTTATGCAATGATGACCTAATAACTTTGCTTTTACAAACAGAAATTTAGTTTCTTGATCTTTTTTCTTCCCACCAAATGAAAATGAGTTTTGGTTTTTAGGATAAAAGTAAACAGAAATAACTGGAAATACAATAAAAATAATTTTTGTTATTTAGTTTTTTATTCTGAAAATCTCTCTTGGAATAATTTGTTCATCCAATGTTTTAAAAAGAAAGGCTGGAATTAAAACAAAATCAATACATGTGAATCATCAATATTTGATCAAGTTTTAAATATTAACAAACTCAGATGCTTCTTATTTGTGAATTAAATATTCATTATTAGCGGACACACTCCTCTGAGTAAATTGCATGTTTTTACCAACACAAACTAAAACAGAAATAATACTACATACAAAAGTTGATCATTAAGTCTGTAACCTTACAGTTGAATTTTGATCTGAAATCTTTGTTTTATAATGTTGATCTATTTAATATTAACCACTTGATTAATAGCATTATTTACATTATTCGGACTGTTGTCCTCATCTTTGTTGCCATATTTATTACGTTTCGGCCGTTGTACACTCCGGCCTTCTTCAGGTGTTTGGAATGTCGAACTGAACCCTTTATTTTGCTCACTGGGGTAGACTATTCTAGTTCCACATGCCATGTTTAATGGATGTTAGTTATCAGTTACCTTGTGTTGAACCATTCTCTGAGAGTCGGTCGCGCGTGCGTACACCTACTGCCATTTTTATGCAGCAGGCTTATTTGCATAAAAGAACAACGCTACCTGTCAAAAACCAGGCAAGTGGACGTAGGGGACCACTGCTCTTCTAGGCTTCGGTGAGACTAGACATATTGCTGAAAGAAAGCGACATCAATTTCTGGACACCTGACAGAATTACTGCAGAGGGCAAAGAGGCCCAGGGTTGCCAGTATACAGCAAGAACCCCACCTCTTAATCATAACAGCAGGACACACTCAATCCTCCTCATATTGCACAGCTCACATACCAACTCAACATTCTCAATCCACTCCATGATTGATAAATTGGTGGCAGCACCACTGTTTTCTCATAATAAAAATTCTGAATTGCTGAAATAGCTCCCAGATCACATCGATCCCCAAAAGCAGATCAATTCCTCACAATATTCCATCCACAACTAAGTTCAAGTGTCAAGCACAACCAACATTCAATTTGAATGCGCCATATCCATGACACTTTAGCGATTTCCCATTGGCTGTTAGCATCTTCACCTTCCAGCATCACCAAAAGCAGCATATAGATCTGCTCACTAATGTCTACAAGCAGCCAGAGTCTACAAGGGCTACGCACTTCTGTTTGTCTATAAGCATTTCAGTTGACTGCCATGTTGAACTGGCTACATGTCATGGACAGCGAGTGTGAAGAAACTGATTATAGGCATTGGTTAAGAGGAAAAGTTTAAATTTTTTTTTTTTTTTTTTTACAACATTACTAAATACAGCACTTCTATAGTATGGCAAAGTTTTGTCAACAACCTCCAGTCTGGTATTTTTCACAAGTATCGTTAGCACTTTGCAGGGCACACCACAAAAGCATCACAAATGACAGAGAAGCAATCCATTATGAGTTCTAAATCTAGCACTGAGTGCACTACAAAGTCTGCATCAACAGCATCTAGGAAATCTCAAATCAGGCACTCAAAGTTCTTGGATTTGGTGTTGAACCTTCTGAGATTGAACCCTCTTCCTGATGTTCTAAATCTCAAGGCGACTCCTGCCTCACAGTCCTCAAAGTCATGTGATAAGAGCATGGAAAAGTAGATTGAGAAAAGTGTTGGTACAAGAATGTCACTTTGCTTTACGCCATTGTGGCCACTGTAATCTCATCTGAAAGTGAGCTGTTGAATATGAGAGGAGACTTAATATTAGTATGTAAGTATTACACTAAGTTGACAAAAGTGGGCAGGCAACCAATCTTACCAAGAATCCATTACAAGCTGTCAAGACTTGTGGTCTCAAAAAAACTAAGGCAGTCAAATCCACAAAAACCTTGTACAATGGTACTTACTGTTCAATGCATTTCTCCTACAACTTTCTTACCAAGAAAATATTATCCATAGTACCTCTGTCCATTCTAAAACCACTCTGTGCTTCTGGAATAACTAGGATATATGTTGTTTATTAGCCTGTTCAATAAGATCCTCGAAGACCTTACCACTGATTCAAAAAGAATGGTTCCTTGGTAGCAATCAGACACAGATTTTAAATTGTTGCCTTTAAAGATTGAAACCAAGAGTCCATCAATCTAATCCTGAGACACGAGTTCCTTCTCAGATCAGAGTGAACAAGTTGAAGACTTGAAGCAACACAGTCTCTCCATCAAAATGCAGTAATTCCACTGGAATGCCATCAAGTCCAGGTGCCTTACCAATGTTGATTTGTTTGATGGCAAGTTTTACCTCTTGATGAGTAGGCAAGATGCTCATTTGATTAAGAAACTCATTCTGTGGCAAATTATCTATGACTGTATCATCAACAGTTGATGAATTTAAGCATAGGTTGGTAAAATGTTCAGTCCATCAACTCATTATGTCTTCAAAATCTTTAATAGTTGTTTTGGCCTTAAGGGATTTCAGTGGAAGAATAGGAGATGTGTTAGGACTAAAAACTCAACCCAAAAAACAATACAAAATCTTTTGAGTCATGTCTGTCAGGAGCATTTTGAACTTTTGACACCACAAATTATTTTTCATCTACCTGAGCTCTTGTCACAATGTAGGATTGTTCTGATGAACTGCTTAACAAAGAAAAGTGAAGAGAGTGTTTGTAACCGCTTAACATTATCATTTTTGTGACACTATTTTAGGTGGCACTGGTAAATTCGGGGGGGAAAAAAAAAAAGGCTTTTAAAAAAATTAAACTGGAAAACGAGAAATGCTGTTTTCAATAAACTGAAAGCATACAATTGGTTCAAGACCTACTTTGCAGCTTCTGCAGAAAGAACTTAGACTCTGGCCTTGTTCCAGACTACCAAATACACTGACTGGTCAGCCTGAAGAAATCACAGAGTGGAAGAAATCAGACTTTAGCCTTGTACCAATTTATCGAGCGTGGTTAGACAGGGTATTAAAGGGGAAGGTGCTGAAAATCTACATGTTTTTAATCTAGTGAGTAGAATGTTCATTGTATGAACTTTTGATACAAAGTTGTTGTGTTACCCAGCTGTCTCTTACTTTGTTACTTCTGACATCATCTCGCCAAAGCTACCGGATCATCAATGTTGTGTATACAATTCAGCCTTTGCCTGCCCTGTAATCTAAAACAAAAACAATATGGACAGGGTGGTAATTGAAGATTGAGCAACCAACTCCAAGGCTGGCCGTAAGGATCCACCACAGACTCACCCAGTGACTGAAGATGGGATTGCAACATCATATGACAAACCTGTCTTTATTACATTTCTTGGCAAAATGTAACAGTTCAGCTTTATCTTGATAAAGATCGGTTTTAAAAATTTCCCATATGCTATCAAAAGTAAGATAATTCATCCTGTCAACTAAAGCTGTTTGGTTTCCAACTGTATCAGTTTAGACATATCAAGATGTTTGGGAACTTTCACATCATTTTTCCGATTCTTTTTTTTTTTTTTTTTTTTTTTTTTCAAATATGCAGCTTGAATTCAAGTTTGTAATCAATGTCACATTCAGCATTATGTAGAACACAAACATTGCTGACATCTTCCATGTCTCTTCAGTTAGTGTCCTGAATGACACAAGTACCATTTTACGACTATTATGGAAACATTTATGCACAAAGTGACAGCATAGGTTCAGCCCATGGACTGACTATCTAATTTCTATATGTGTCATATGGAAAACCAAGTCTTCAATAATTCCACCAAGCCCCCACCCTATACACACGCTATATCAAAAACATATTTATATTAGCAAACTGCTTAGAAGGAATTGAAAACTGAAAGAAACATTTGAGAATAACTTTGTCCTACACTTTACTTACTAACTCAACATAATTTTAGCAACTCCTTTAAAAAAAAAAAAAAAAAAAAAAAAAAAAAAAAACACTAGCAGAAACTTTGTGTTTACTTAACTACAAAAGTGAATGTCCTCACAGATACAAAATAGTAATTATAAAAAACATGATTTACCAAGCCAAAGTAATCTCTTCTTTGGACATTATTCTATAAGGAACTTAGAAACATTAAAACAAACCCTAATCAACAATAATTTTCTTAAACATGTCATTGATGAACAAATAAAATTAGCCTTAATGAAATTTAGAAAAAAAAATGACACCATTAACTTATTCTATCATAACCAAATGCATCCTAATTATAAGCAGTATGAAAAAGCAATTAAAAATACAAATTCACTGGTACATATCATTCAATGATCCTAACAAACATCTAAGATTTATCATGTACTACAATAAATTTAAGACATCTTACTTAATTATTACCAACAAATAAAAAAAATACAAATCTCTCCTATGTAAAAATAATGTTGGCTATAAATTCTCATGTGACCAACCGTGAGATTGCATCTCCGGCATTAACAATCAATAATGTAATATTTTGATTGTTAATGCTGGATTGTTAAGCAAGGGATTACTGGGTGTGGAAGAGTTAGAAACAGGAAAATTGTTAAGGAGCAAGAATAAAGGAAGAGCAATCAGGAGGATACCCGATAGTGATTGACATTGCATTTAAATTTTTAATGATTAAAGTTGGCTGGAAAATATGGAGCCAGAAGGGAGTTAAACAAGCAAGAAGTGCAAGAAAAGAAACTGTTAACATAGGATTTATGGCAACATCTAGCCAGCTCAACTGCAAATCGGTGACACACACACATCTAGCTAAGTCATTAGGTCTGTAGCCTAATAATGAAAAAAAAAAAAAAAAAAAAAAAGATTTATTTTATACTAAAAGATATTTATTTTTCAACATACACTTGAGTTTCAAATAGATGGAATATTTTAAATTATTTTTTAAAAATAATTTTCAGTTATGAAATGCTTGGTCATAGAATGCTTTTAGCCTATATTAAGAGGTCAGAGAAAATTTCTTAAATAAAAGCCGTGTTTCGAATAAAAATGTCCCAGTTGCATTTATGTTCTAAAAAGTATAATCATCTCAGCACATGTATTTGAAACTCTTCTTTGTTGGATTACTGCTACATGTTGAAACACCAGTTCTCGTACGATTACTGAAGTTAAGCAATATCAAGCCTGATCAGTATCTAGATGGGTGACCACTTGGGAATACCAGCTGCTGTAAGTTATATTCACTTGCATGCAAATATCCTTCAGAAAGGTATAAATTCACATCTTCTCCCTACAGCTATGGATTAATTAATAAGTCTTGTATCACTAAAAAAAAACTATTATTATCTAAAAAAAAAAAAAAAAAAAAAATTCTTAAAATCTAAAAAATTTTCTGGCTTTGAATAACCTGCAGAGGTTGATAAGCTATAGAAAACAAATCAATCAAAAAATCCTCTGTCAATGCACTTAACCTAATACTTTTTCATTAATCATATAGAACATTCCACACTGAAAATTATTGATAAAATTATATATATATATATATATATATCCTAAAATTTCCCTTTCCCTCTGCCGTGTCTCAGGGATAGAAACTGACTGATGTCAGGTTTCAATCTTGGCTTGAAGCCATTGGATGTCTAGCCACACTGATGAGCTGTGATACAGCAACACAGGCCTGTATAATTATATATACACACACACACACACACACACACACACACACACACACACACACACACACATTTCCCCATCCAGTGGACAGGTCATGTATCCAGAATGCATTCCACTCAACTTCTATATATCATCCTGTTTAGAGAAGTTGCCAGTGGCAAGAGGTCGTGCAGAGACCCAAAACAATGTTTCAAGGACCAGTTGAAGACATCCCTGACACAGGCCAACATTAATCCTGTGACATAAGAAACCATTGCTGCAAATCGGCCTTCCTGGCAGGGGTAAAACTTTCAAATCCAATGTGCTGTCAGGAGGGCACCATGCTCCCAGCCACATCTACCACCCACACTCCTCTTCAGGGGTAGACTACTCTGTCACCAGAGTGGGAGAAAGTGAAGGGGAAGAGGGACGGAGGAGGAGGATCCAGATGCAAAATTTGTCCAACTACAATATTGCTTAAATGTTATTTTTAGTGGATACCCATATTTGAGTAAATAAATATTTGGGCTGGTAGATGGAAATAAATAAATATACTGTTTAAAAGCTAGTATATATATATATATATATATATATATATATATATATGTGTGTGTGTATATATATACGCACTAGCTTAAAAGCATTTAAGCTAACTCCTGTGGAGGCCTCTTGATTAGGCCTTCATCACAATAGATAGAGAGGAGTAGATGCAATATGCAACAATAAATGCCACTTAATTTAAAGACAATTTGATGTACGTAGGTCCTTACTTTCTGTACAAACAATTATTTTTATTTCATGGGTAACTTTTGCTGGCTTTCATTACCTTCAGTTATTCCCAAATTTATTTCTAGGCTATAAAAATTGTTATCATACAAACAAATTTGTCGTGAAATATGGTAAAAAAAAAAATTGCTGAAATCAATTACAGTAATGAAAAGTTGAGAATTCAAAATTTCATGATTCCAGGTCTGGATCCAGCCTGGAATCTTTTTAATTTGCTCATGGAGTTGGCATGATTACAAAATAAAGTTGAAAACACAGACAATTTTATTTTGAAACACTGTAATTTGAGAACAGTAATTTTTTTTTATTTGAAATGAGCTATTGAAAATTAGAGAGTTGTGTCCCTTTAAGTTGAAAAAGTGTGACACACTGACACATTTATTACATAGATGATTGATTGATATATTAAAAAAATAAATCAATTTTAAAGAAATTTTTATTGCTAATTTTTCATCGAGTTTTTTAAATGTCACTTTTACACAGCTTTAAAAATAGTAACCTTTTTTCTATAATGTATATTTGTAATATGAGAATAGTAAAATAAAAAAAAAACAACAAAATGTTGATAATTAAATCATTAAACAAAACAAGTCAAAAAAGATTTTCTAAAAAGACAGAAAAAAAAAAAATAAATAAATACTGGGTAGATACAAATAACTGGATCTTCTCACATTTTGACAGCTTGTGACCTCTGACCTGTAGCTATCAGTTTGGAGGTAAATAACAGTTTGTGCCTAGTGACTTCCACTGCAGCTGCCAAGAACCCAGTAGCTGTAAAAGCTTTGGCGAGAGGCAGGGGGGGTATCTTTTAAGATAAACATTACAAATTTTTCAACCACTGTTGTATAAATTATTAGCAAAGGAATGAAAAGTTTTGTTTTTTTTTATACTTTGTTTTTGGTAAAGTAAATGTTTCATTTTATTTTTTGCTTTCTTGAATTCCTTTGCAACACCGACTTTTTATCTGAATTAACCAAATGTTCTGCGCAAAATAAAATACTGATATTTAATAAGCAACCAGTCTTATCTGGAGTCAATTTGAATTACATATTTTCCTTTGCAAATAAATAAATGACGACTTGAAAAATCTTAAATACAGGAAAAAACAAATACAGAAAACAAACTCAAAAAATATACAAAAAAAAAACAAATAAACTTAATGAAATTATTATATTTAATTCTGCCCACAAAAATAAAGGCTATATAGGTTTTGTAGAGGGACAGTGGAGTAATGGACAGTGATTCAGATTGAGGAATTGGAGAGCCAAGTTCAAATTCCAGTTGAATCCATTACATTATGTGCTAATACACTTGAGAAAGGTATGAACCCTCTTCTTCTCCCCCCAGCTATGGGAAAATAGTCTTGGATGGCAACTAGTCTACTGCAGAAAGAAATGACAACCTACTGCAAGAAAAAATCTGTGTCTCTGTATTGAAAGATACATGATCACCTAAGCATGTATCATGCATGGCACATAACTGATAGAGAGGTTCTATATGTCATGTAGGTTATGAGATATTGTGTGGCCAAACTGGTCACACAATATCTCCAAAGGTATTAATGAATTTCAATGTAATTTTGTGGATTATTGGTTGGACACTAGGCCAAGAAGCAATAGATTAAATTTGAGTCTGAATCCACAAATTTGTTTTCAATTTCAAAGATATTTTGTATATCCTTGTGCAATTGAAACAAATGAAAGATTCCATTATTATTTACTTTTTTTTCATATTGTTCAGATTAAACATGACCCAGTGCACATTTTAATACTTTGCATGTCCATTCCACGAAGTTGTTCCTTGCAGACGGACAACAGATTCTTAATTGGATTTAAATCAGGAGCGTTTCCAGGCCCGTCTATAGTACTTTGATTTGCTCACTGGTAAGGCTTGATAGTGTCTTCATGCAATATTACAATTTTTGTATGCTTATTTGGAGTAACATCAATGGTTGTAAAACAACTATTTGACAGTCGAGACACTAGTGTCTGAGGATGATGAAAATCTGAGGCAATCATGGATGACAATATTTTTCAAGCCCAAACAAATTTCATTATACACTGTGAAAAAGATTCATATTACTGCACACTGTTGCAAATGACCTAATCTGCAGAAAAGAATAGAAATCAATTACACCCTGTCACTCCAGTGGGTCTAAAACTGACTGTATGTTGAAAGAAAGGAAAACTAAAATGGTAGTTTCCATTAATTTGCACAAGGGTGTACAGAATAATCTGAAATATATACAAATATTTAAAACTCAAGTTGCTGCATCAAATGTTAGCCGATTTTCCTTTCATATTTTTTTTTTTTTTTTAATAACAATGCCATTGGCAGAGATATGCACTCTCTGAGTGCTTTCAAGTTAAATATTTAATTCAAGATGATGCTAAGAGGTACACAGGTACTTTTCTCGTTGTATTAGAGCAGAGAAAGATTTCAAATTGGAGTATTACTTTGTCCTTGTTGACTCAACACCACTTTCTCTTCTTCCTCCATTTCATATAGAAAGAGTCTGAGAAAGATTCTTGGAAAGCTTGGCTGCTTCCTTGACTGGTTAGAATCTAAGACTATTAAGATAAGCAGCTCTAAAAGTCAGAAATATTGTAGGCATGGGGATATATGTCTTTGATAATACTGTTTACTTTTCTTGTTAAGACATTCCTTCTTTTAATATTGGCACCACCAAAGGTTACATACTTCAAAAGCTGATTGTTAATAGATAAATTCTACAAAATGAAACTCCCTGCTTAATAATTTCTGAGAAATACCATACATACATTCCATTTCTCTTCATATATTATAATATTGATAATACACACACATTATATATATATATATATATATATATATATATATATATATGATTATTTTCTTTTTTAAAATTATGATTTCATCGCAACATAGAAATTTCCATGTTTCAAAACTGAAACTAAAGTTGTAAATTTAATTATAAAAATTAAACTTAAAATCCAGAGTTTCATTCCATTGTCAAACAATGTCCAGAATAACTTTTTAAGAAATCGCTTGACGGTTGAATGAATCTCAGGATTTTAAGTTTAATTTTTATAATTAGATTTACAACTTTAGTTTCAGTCTTGAAACATAGAAATTTCTGTGTCACGATTGAAACATATTTTTTAAAAAAAGAAAATAATATTATGCTCTACTGTTTGTATTAAGCACTGTTTTGTTTTTTTAAAATAAAAATAATTGCTAAGAACACCAGATTATAAATCTTACTGTTCTTTCTTTTTATATATATATATATATATATATATATATATATATGAGAGATAATACATATTATATATCAAGAACAATATTGGGGAAAATGTATGACAAAGTGTAAAAAGTTTTCTTGTAACAGTTTTCGTTCTTTAGGACTTCATTGGACTAAATTTGTTTTGATAAAGTCCTGAAATGAGTCAGAAGTAATCTTTTTCCACTTTGTCATACAGTTTTACACACACACACACACATATATATATATAAACTTACATTTAAGCTAGCTCCTGCAGAGGGCTCTTGATAGGGCCAAAGACACAACACTTCATGCATTGAATATATATTAAATTTTGTTAAACTTAATCAATATTTTTTTTTAAAAATTAACAGTTTTCATCAAAACAATGATATAATTTAGCTATTTGGAACTTATTGCATGATAAAGAACAATTTTGTGTAGAATAACAAGACAATAAACAGCACTTACCGGTGTAAGAGTCCCAGCTAGCGTCCAGCTGGCAGACAAAAATAAAGGAGGTTGTAACTTAATACAAACCCTGCAAACTAACTGAATCAAGCTGGTATTTATATAGAAATACCTCCACTCAGGTACCAGCAGCCAATCACAGCCCAAGCAATGGACTGTCCCACTTTAGCACAATGAGATGCTCCATTGCACCATAAATAGCTCTCTTCCTCAAGGTTGGATTACTCTTTACCTCAGCTTGCTCCACAACTGAGTGTTTATCTTGATCACGTGATTGTTCGACATTTTGGTTTTCGCATTCGCAGTCAGTACAAATAGCTTGTTTCCATTCCCAACTGTTGAACAACCAACATTGGCCATGAGAGAAGGAGGGTTCCATCAGATGAAGTTCAGTTACTTTTAATGATTGTCCTTGAAACTTATTGATTGACATTGCATAGCTCACTCTCATTGGAAACTGAAATCTTTTGAATTCAAAAGGAAGATCTGGAGAAATTAAATGGATTCTTAGAATCAAAATTCTTTCCTCGTTTCCTGGAACAGTAAGGATCTCTACTTCCAAGTGATGAGGAAGAATCTTCTTGAAAATTAACCTTTTTCCATTAAAAAGCTTTGGAGGATCCAGATTTCTCAATAGCATAACTGGCACATTTTTTTTCAGTTCCAGCTTGTGTGATGGCATTCCAGAAAGATTCAATGAGTTCAAAAACTGCATTGGATAATTCACTGCCTGCTCTTGTTCAACCACAGTGTCAATGGAAAAGTACTTCATGCTTTCTTTTGGAATGTCTTGAAGAATTTTCCAGTTGATGCTATCTAGAGTTTGATTCTTGGGAGCTAATACAGCCCTCTCACAAAGCCACTTTGAATCCATGAAATGGTGTTTAATGTTTGGATAAACATGGTTAATCAAGGCTTGGATACTTGAGACTAAAACTCCACAACCATTTGGTAGTGAAATATCTCCATTTTGGTCCATTTTGATGGTTCCACGGCTAAGCTGCAACAGCAAAGCAGCAAATCTTCCTGCTTCAAGGTCATCTGTGATTCTACTTCTCATGTTTATTTTCAAGCTGAGTTTTTAAACATGGCTCCAGATGTAAGAATTTTTCAGGTAAGCATTAATTTCATCAGCTGAAGTTCCTCTTGCAATGACTGATAATGTTTGTCTAAAATCACCCGAGTGTAGCACAATGATACCTTCCATGATTTGTGAATTCTGTCTAATGTCTTTGAGTGTTTTGTCCAGGGCCTCAAATGTTTGCTTGTGTGCCATGGTACATTCATCTCAGAAAATGAAGCTTGTCTCCTCCAGTAGCTTAGCCAAGTTGGTTCCTCTTTTGATGTTGCAAATAGGGATTTTATTATAGTTCAAATCCAATGGAGGTTTGAAAGTGCTGTGTGATGTACACCCTCCAGGTAAGTAGGTAGTAGAAATTCCAGATGATGCCACTGCTAGAGCTACTTTTCTTTGGAGTTTCACTACAGATAAAAAAAAAGTTAATTACAAAAGTTTTGCCAGTACCTCCAGGTGCATCCAAGAAGAAAATCCCTCCATTGTTGTTACTGATGTCATCAAGGACCTTCTGATACACTTACTGTTAATGTTGGTTCAACAAAGGCTCATTGTTTTGAACACATTGCTGCAGTTCTTCCATGTTGTATCCTGTTTCTCTCAAAATCTTTCTGTTGATTTATCCAGTTTCTCTGGATAGCAGATCAAAATTCTCTTTTCACCAAATTCATTACTTTGTCTTCAATTTCACAGAGAAGTAAATTTGCAATCTGAGCATTCAATTCCAAGGTAGGAAGTGTTGTCCCTTTAATTGAAACAGTGTGACACACAGATTTTTGCATTTATCATTATATATATATATATATATATATATATATATATATACACACACACACACACACACACTGCATGCCAAATTATTATCGAGATAACTTTTTTTTCTAATATTTCAAAAACCGTGCAATCAATTCACACAACATTGGCAATACGTTTTCATACTGATCTGTGCACCATATTTGTTATCAGCACGGTGATTTAAGAGTGCCAAATTATTAGAAAGGTTTAGTCAAATTCCCAGAATTGAGCAAACAAAACGTTTATTAATATTGCACATGAATGTTTATGATCAAAAGAACCTAATAAATAAGCTAATCAAACAAATAATAACAGATACAAAGGCACAGTTATAAACAAATTAATAGGGAATGTGCTTTCCCAGTTTTGAAATTACTTGAAGAAGTCTATGATCCATAGAATTTGTTAATTGTAGGATGTCATCTGCTGTAATGCCACGAGATATGTCAAGAATTGCTTCCTACAACTCAGCGTTGCTCCTGAATTGTCGTCCGTTGATGTACAGTCTTTGCTTCATGATGCTCCAAAGGTTTTCGATTGGGTTCAAATCCGGAGAATTTGCTGGCCACTTCATTTTTTGAGGTCTATTGAAGCCTAACTGTTTCAAATATTCAGTAGTCTTGTGATCAGCATGTGAGGGAGCATTATCTTGCATAAAAACAATTGCCCTTTTGAAGGCAACTCTTTGCCTTTTCATCCAAGGTCCAAGATGCTCCTTCACAAATGCTATGTATGCATCAGCAGTCATTTTGATGCCATCTGGTACTCTCCATGGGCCCACTAATGTTTTTCCAATAATACCACTCAAGATCATTATGCCTCCACCGCCTTGTTGGCGTCTCAAACGTTGATGGCGATTCTGTCCATTCATTACCCAGCCTTTGCACCATTTATCTGGCCCATCAAGTGTTGCTCGAGTTTCGTCTGTGAACAAAATCAATTGAAATGGGCCGAGGACAATATGAAGATTGACTTCTCTAATCTTCATATTGTCTTCGGCCCATTTCAATCGATTTTGAATGTGATTTCTCGTTAACGGAGGCACCGATACAGGTTTAACTGTTTTTGCTATTTCCCTCAGATACCAACACCGAGTACTTTTAGACACAGTAGGATCCCCAATGCAACTGAAAAGCTCTTGACTGGTAAGTCCAGGGTCCGTCGTGGCCTCTCGTTTAAGTCGTGACATGAAACAACGTGAAATAACCTTCGGCTTGCCTTTATCTGCCCTTTTGCATACTTGTGTAGGGTCAGCGATGAACTTTTTCACTGTTTGATGACACCTCCCTATCATTTTAGAA